>PVHY01006703.1:0-72541 GCA_004024945.1 Uropsilus gracilis
GGGGGAGGGGCTGCAGGAAAGGATCAGACAGAACAGAGAACTGGGTGCTTGCCTGGCCTCGGCGTTTGGGCCAGACAGGCCTGGGAGACCCCAGGGAGAGGCCTCAAAAGAGACGTCCTAAGACCCCAGAAGAGGAGGAACCTGGCACCCAGCTCGCCTTCCGGAACACACAAGTGAGCCGACCTTCCTGGGAGAGACGGGGCAGGATCATGCCTACCGCAGCAGCCTCGCTGGAAATGCTGGGGTACAGTTGGTTCTGAATATCAGAAACGACTGAAGCTCCCATCACCCCTTGCAATCATGTGGGGATGGTGGGCCTCACGCATGGCTGTGGAGCGGAGGCGCTTCTCTCCTTTGCAGAGAGGCCGAAGGCCGGGGAGGGGCAGGGAGGTTGGCTCAAGCCAGGAGCCAGACAGCCGAGCCGCAGGCTCCCTCAGGCGGGCGGGAGGCAGCAGGAGCCCCGCAGAAGCTCTCCCTGCAACCTGTGCGCACCGAGCTTCCCCTGGGCAAGAGAACACACCACGGAGCATCACCAGTGCCCTAGATTTGGGCAAAGAAAAATCATGAAAAATAGAAGATTTGGGAGTGGAGGATTTGCCCATTGAAGATGAACTGGATTTCAGAGCAAACAAATCAAAACTCCTCCAGTGTTCTGCGGCCCGTGGAAGCCCCCTTAGAGTAGCTGCTCCTTGCAGGTGCCATCTTGCGTGCTCCAGGCGGGAGGGTCTGGTGGCACCAATTCTGGGGCGAGAAGCTCACAAAGAGCGTCTTCCACAGCCTCGAAGACAGTGTCACCATAGACCCTGTCTAAGGCCTCGCTGCAAACACAGGGCTTCGCAGGGGATCTGCTGGGGCGAGAAGCGACCCGAAGCAATCTTGGCCTGTCGTCTTCTCGGTCACCACGAACTGGGGAAGGGGGGGGTCTCACACATGTGACTTTTAGGCGGCTGCCGCATGGCTGACAAGGCTCCCATCCTGGAAGGCGCGTAAGGAGAAGGCTGACGTCAGCCCGTTTGTGCATGTATTCACGGCATCAGCAGTGCAACTGGGAAGTCAGGCACTAATGATGTAAACACAGCTGGCACGTTTTCAACTTAACAGACACGGCTCATTCGCAGCAGAACTCGCGCTTGTTTGCCCAACACCGCGCGGCTGCATCCTGGGCGTTCAGCCTCCGCGTCGGGGGGACGGGCAGGTGCATGCACCTGGACGAACGCCCCCCCCGGCACCCCCGCCATCCCCAGCTCAGGTGACAGTCCCCTGGAGACCCCGCAGGTTTCTCAGGGGATGCACATGAGGCAGGCAGGAAGGGTCAGACCCGGGGCTGCGGCGAGGCTCTGGTTCAGGGTCCTGCCGTGACGTCCCAAGACGCAAGCACAGAGGGCTGCCACCATGTTCCCTGCTCTTACGTCAGGGCTCATGGGAGCCTGGCCTGGACACCAGAGATGCGGGCGTGTCTGCGTTCTGACAATGGATGGCCGAAAAGTTGATCACGAAGGCTGTTTTCACGCTCTGAAAGTGGCCTGATTTGTTTTTCTGTGGCAATGAAAGTAGATTTTGGAAGAGGAGCCCACCCAGAAGGTCTGTGTAGTGCTAACCAAAGCCAGGCTGGCCTGTCCATGGCGCTGGGGGCCGATTTGTGCTCCTGGAACAGCTGCTTGGAGCACAGTCCACCAGGCAGCACGTGGCCTCCATGGCCTGGATACCTCCCTCAAGGCTAAGAGCACACAGACATAAAGGTCTGGGACTGTCCTAGTCAGGGGCACGCTGCAGTCACGGGGTGGTGGGAAGCCGAGCGTCCTTCTGTGGGCTCATGGGGACTGCAAGAGTGAGGGAAGTGGGCGCTCTCCCGCCATCTCCCACACAGGCTCCAGGAGAAAGCCACCAAGACCTGGACCATCCTCCTTCCCCTCGAAACTCAAGAAACAAACCCCAATAGTACAACAGACTCCCTCCCACGCACTGGACAGGGGCTTCAAACCTGCTTTGGACAAGGGGTCTCAGGGTTTCTGATGAGGGAGGGGTCCCCCATCTTAAAAGAAAAAGCCAGAAGGGACGTCTGCGATGACCTGGGTATTCATGGCCAAGACTGAAAGGAACGCTTGCAAATGGGGGAGGCGGAAAGACTCTGGGGCTCGGGGTGGGAGAGAGGAGACCGGGTTGTCAGCAACACAAGTTAAAAGCAAAGTGGGGGGCAAGTATGGAGTCCCCCCCATCAAGTGCTGGAAGCCCAGACTTCATGGCTGTGGAGGTCACAGGCCTGGATGTGCGTGGTGCTGGGCTTAGGCAGAGTGGACAAGGAGCTGCCGCTGGCCTGGCTTTGTGTGGGGTGGAAAGCTCCGTTGCCACGTTTCAGAAAGGAGGCAGGTCTCTGCGTTTGTTCTCACTGAAAGGACAAAGCAAAATACTGTACGGAGAAGAGAAGGGTTTCCTGGGCAAGCAGTTCAAGAGCTGCCCCCGCGGGATTATAACATCGCTTTAGAGCAGCTTGTTTCAAAGGGAGACCTCACTCAGCTCCCTCAGCTGGAGTGGGGCATGTCCGGTCTCCAGCATTTTGTCATGAGATGCCAGGCCGATGTGGCACAGGGCAGTGATGCAGTTGAAGTGACACAGAGCAGTGACGCAGTTGAAAACTGCATGGGCGCCAAATGCCCTGGTGGGCGGAGTCTGAGAGACAGACCTGTGAGGAGCGAGAAGCTCCAAAGGGCACATATAAAGGGAGGCGCCAGGAGAGAGAAAAGGGAAAAAAAAAAGGAAAGGGAGAAGGAGACAAGAATGGCGGACTGAGAGAACAGGCCCATGTGGCCTGACTGGGGGAAAGTCCCTGGAAGAGTGAGCTGGTGGTGTGAGGAGCCATATGGTGGGAGAGTGGCCAGCAGATGAGTCGCTGGTGTGGAGTCAGATGCCAGAACAGCAGGCCGGGGTGACCAGGGGCTGCTGAGGGCAGGCCTGGTGAAGGTGGCCACATGCTGCTGAAGGCGGGCTTCCTGGTAAGGAAGCGCATGGAGCCGCAGCAAGGAGGCAGATTTGGAAAGCTATTTGTGCATCAGTAATTGTGAAAGAAACTTGAAGAGTCTTGGAGAAGTGGAGCCGCGCAGAACACTGAAGAGAGAAGAAGCAAAGAGAAGACGGTAATGAAGGACTGAACTTTGCAAGGTGCCTGCCTCAGGCTTGGAGGGGCAAAGGGCACCATTGTGGACGTGTGTTTGGGACTTTCAGACTAACTGGTACTTGGGGTGAAATAACTGGTTGTTTGTGGCATGAAGGACTTTTTGTTTTCTGGTTAATTTTCCTTGATAATAAAACCCTGTTGTTAAGCTGCATTTTGTCTGGCAACTGCTACGCACGGGTGGTATGAACCTGAGGGTACCTGACTGGCAGAAGCCGCATTTTAAATGTGGCCTGTTGGCTGGAGGCTTCTGCCCCCTTTTTGATGACCCGATTTCAAAAGGGACCCTGCCATGAGAAGTACCGTGTAGCCCAAATGGCAGCCTGGATATGTCCCCCAAAGCACAGAGCATGCAGACATTAAGAGAAGGCTACCAGGTGTGGCCTGGAAGGACAACTTCTCTGTGTTCTGATTCTGTGTCTTCACCAGGGTGGTGCTGGACCAGGAAGCCTCCAAGTCACAGGGTGGGTACAGGGGTTCACAGGGGTTCGGTCACGTTAAAAGCAAGCCTCACAAGCCCACCTTGCCTGGTCTCCAGCAGGGGCACAGAGACCGTCTGTGAGCAGCAAAGTCACTGGCAGCACCCACTGTGCATGCCTCCCTAATTGAGAGATGCTAAGTGCATCCATCATCTTGTCAAGAAGACATCTTGTCAGCTGCTTGGAATTTTTGACTTTTACAGAAAGTGGCTCTGAAGCCAGTAGCTTTGATTCAGTTCTGACAACTGGGAGCGTGATCTCTTGCCACATTTTTTCTCGGGGACCCTCTTCTAAGAGTCGCGAGGTTCAGGGAGTAACGAGCAGGGCTCCTTCTTGGGGAGTCTATGCAGGTCGAACATCTGCACCCCCTTCCCAGGTAACCAAGACAACCGTGGAGGGAGGATTCTCCAGGCTCTCAGGAGGCCGCCGGGGTAGATCTTAATGAGGGGCACTGTGGTCATTAAGAGAACCGAATTCAAAGCCAAGCTCCCAGTGACACTTGATGAGTCCACATGGGCCGGAGAGCAGGGCCTCGCTCTAACCTGCAGTGGCCAAAGGAATCTACCCTCTCAGCTGCCCATCACTCAAACCTGGTCTCACTGCTTTCCACACACTTAACCTCGGCTCCAGCTCTGAGCGCTCTGCACTTTTCAAAGGCATCTTTGACCTGCAAGTGCCCGAGGGTATCTCTGCTCTGGAAGAGTTAGAGGGCTCTGCTCAAGGCTAGCTCCAAATGAGAGAGATAAAAGTGCAGATACTGACCTTTTCCTTTGAAATGTCAGCATTCAAGTGTGGGTCTCTTCAATATTAGGGAGCTTTGTTCTGCCTGCGTGTCAGATGCATACTTGATAAACATCATGCATGCTAAGGAAGAAAAAGGTGCCAGCTCATCTCACCACTGCGGAATGAGGACCCAGCGCCACCCCCCCCCCCCAATGTCCATCAGGGGAGGACATCGACAGTGCCTGGAAGCGGATGTTAACTTTGGGTCTCTTCTGGCTCCTTCTGTAATATTTGCATCTGTCGACAAACTCTCGGAAGAAGCCTGTCTTGGCAGCCAACCTTTGCTCCGCGTCAAATGTTAAGGATGTAGTTCTTCCCACTGCGTCCACAGATACTTCCCGTCAAAGCAGGAGGTCACGGACAAATGGGTGGAAAGCATTTGCAAGAATGAAGGATGTCCAGCCCTGCTCAGTGTTGGGCTTTGGTGGAACAGGGCCCAGAACAGCGGCAAGATCAACCTTTCCCAAGGAGGAGACTGACACTGTCTGATGCTGTCTGAAAAGAGAAACCAGGGCCTGACACCCCTCCCCCCCAACCTGAGGGCCGCTCCCCAGCTGGGCCTGTCGCCAGTCTGTGCTTCACCTGGTGAGTGGACCCAGCTATGAGAGCACCAGGCACAGCACGGCGGGCAGCTGATCCTTAGAGGCTGCAGGAGGCTGTCCACGGCGGAGGCAAAGCGCACTGAGAGATTTGTGGTTTTTTTGCTCTGTTTTGCCTCTTATGAAGTTGGCTGCAAGACTAGTTCTTCCCTCCGTGTGCCCCTGAGACCTGACGCAGCGTGCCTGGGGAAGCAAAGGTTCTGAGAAGAGGCCACACGTCACTCTTCCCCGTGTCTGGAGGACAGCAGCAAAGTGAAGAATGGAGATGACTGATAGTGTCCACTTGTGCAGGGACGTGGCATCCGGGGCCCCGGATCTGGGCTCGCCTGTGGACTGCCGGACAGTGTATGTGGCGACTCCTATTCCCTCCCACAGGGGCGTGACTGACCAGCGGGCCATTTGGCAACATGGAAAATGCGTGGACATTTATACTAAAGGGACGAAGGGATCCCAAACCACAATCAGCCCCCACGTTAGGATCTCACCTGCCTTCTCCCCCTTCCGGGACCCTCTCACCCCAGAGTTCTTACTCCTAAGAACTTACACGAGCAGAACAGAACTCTGGGCCCCCATGCGGGTGCTGCCGCGGACAAGGCCGTACTTACGCCAAACATTTGCCGCAGGTCCGGATCCCGGAACCTGAACGGGATGTTGGAGACATGCAGCCGTTTGGGCTGGGACTTGTTTTCCGTGTTTTCAGAAGGCTGTGTCTGGGGCGGGCCATCCGTCGGAGCTGCGTCATCTGTCTGCTAAAAGGACAAGAAAGACAAAGGAACCTGAGTGGATGTGGCGGCTCCTTCTGGCAGGCACTGGCTTCCCCGGGGGAAGGGAGATGGAGGAGCAAGAAGGGCCATGGGGCCACATACACAGTCACCATGGACCTGGGGCGGGCAGAGCAGCCGCCCTGCCCACCCTCATGGTGGGTGATCCTCAGAGGGAGTCAGACAGGCAAGAACCTACTAGCAAGAACAGCATGGGCAGAAGTCCATGGCCCCATGGGGGAACTGAGCAAGGGGGGGAACTGGTTGGTGCTGGGAGAGGAGATGTGGTGGCAACAGGTGGTGGGAGGACATCTCTCTGAGGGGGCGACACCTCATGGAATGCTTGGAGAGTGGAGCCCTGCATGGAGGTTGTTCAGTCACAGACCCCGCACAAGGGGGACGCGTTGTAGTAGAACGTGAGTGACCGTCTGAACATGCCTGTCACGCCTCTATTCCCCAGTGCCGGTCACCCCGGATCGACTTAACATTCTTTCAAGGTTTTCACTTGGTTTTTTTCTGATTGGGCGGCTTGGCGCTGTTCAATACAGGGAAACATGTGCAGCTACTGAATTTTAAATGAATTGAAATGTCAAATCCAGTTTCTGGCTCACACTGGCCACCACGGGAGGGCTCAGCGGCCTCAGGTGGCCGGTGGCTGCCATGTGGGCAATGCAGATGGAAGGACAGCCCCGTCTCCATCGGAGCAAGTTCTTTGGGATTAAGCTGGCACCCAGCCACCCCCCCCCCACCTCCACTCACAAGAGTCTGGGTCACATGGTGTTACGCTCACAAGCACAGATAGAAGAGTCACCGTGAAGTTTGGTGACACCGCACCTCACCCCACACTCCCAGCTTGAGAGTCCAAGCCCTCAGGAGTCTCATTTCCATATAATACGGTCTCTGTAGCTCCCCAGGCACCAGGGGGATCTAGGCGACTCCTGTCCTGTGTCTGAGCAAGGAATTGTTTTCACCCACTTGTAAGCAATTCAGAAACCTATAACTGGGACAAAGCTATCAAAGCAGGCAGCCGGGTGTGAAGTAATAAAGACAGAGAAACAGACAATCTACCAAGTGAAATATATATAATTAGCGACTTTCTCGTCAGCCCTGGTAGTTATTGTCAGATTCCACCGGCGTCTCCCTAACACATCCGAGCTGCACTTGGAAGCGAGACCGGCCCGTGCCAGGCACATGGCTCTTCCAAGAGGGCTCTGTATCGGAAGGCCTCCTAGCTGACCTCTTAGACTTGCAAGCTGAGGTCATGGCGACAAAACCAGCCACTTGGTTATTTCCCCTGCGGTGGACAGAGGGTGGTGGTGGTTTTCTAAGATGAAAATGAACGGTGATAATGGTGGATATTATCTGTGCAGATCAGACACAGAGTGACAGGGCGACACGCCATGTGGTCAATCAAAGGATGACAAGGGATTTTTTTAGAGTGAGGTTTTGTTTTTTTTTTTTAAGTGAAAAGGGAGGTGTAAAAGCCCTCTCTTGGGAAAGTCAAGATTCTCATTTGCTTCTCCAACAATTTTAATAAGCAACTACCCTACCCTGAGCACGTCAGCCTCCCAAATGCACACTGTTCCCAGCTTAGCAGAAGGTAAGAGGTGCAAGAAGACAGCAGCACAGCCTGTTCAGTGCTGGGGTCAGAGTGAACCAGAGGTGGAATGGGCTGCCATCAGGGACAGGGCAGTTGGCTGTTCTTGAGGGCTGGCCAGTCCTAGGGACACATCTCAAGGGGGAGCTAAGAAAGGAGCAGGCCAGGGCTGATGTAGAGCAGTGAAAGCAAGATTCAGGAGACAGAACGTCCTGGATTCTGAGTGTGTATTAGCCTTAGTGTCACTGGGAGGCAGCTGTGGCACCTGCTAGGAGGAGATGACTCGGGAAGGGCCAGTGAGCAGAGTTGGAGTGAACACCCATCCTGAAAGCTCCGAGGAGCTGATGAAGGGTCAAAGCAGGGATGGGGGTGACCCAGGCTGAGCCTTGCAGCCAAGTGATTGATGCCTGGTGCAGATCTGGCTGGAAGGGCAATGGATAATGAATGCGTGAACTCAGGAAGGAGGGTGAGAATGATGTGTCACCTTCAAATGGTGGTCAAAGAATAAGAATGTTAACACTGAGACCCCAGCAGAACAGAGACTGTGTCTTATCTGCTGGCCATACGAGCTTTGTTTCCATAAAAGCTTTGAGATGAGATGACCTTGAATCATGGGATGGTTGCTGTTGAGAGGGGCTGGAGTCTCAGCCTGCTCACACAGAACTCTACCCAAGTTTCTAGTCCTTGTTTCTCCCTCTTGCTAGAAGCTGCTGCTCAAAGGCAAATTAAAGCTGACCCCTTCTCATCCCAAGAAGGAGACTTAGAGTTGGATTTGTGCATCACTGCTGGATATTTCCATTTACTAAACTTAATTAGGAATTACAGAAATTATGATTAAACATATTAAGTGATTAATAGCATTATGCTGCTCATGTGAAAATTAAAATTAATCATCTTTAGTCAAACGGGACTTCGGAGAAACCTTAGCATTGTTTCCTTTGATACAAACACACACGGCTCCATTCATCATTTTGGAGCATGCATGTATATACCAATGCCATCAGCCATTAGGATGGAATAGCTGTATGCTAAGAACAATTTTTAAAGATAATGCATCATGTAAAAATCAAAAGTGATGCAGACGTTGGGGGAGGATGGAAGGGGGTGGAAAGATGAAGGCGTGGATCTGGAAGTTGAAAAAGAAAAACAAAACAGACTGAGTATGTGTGTTTAGAGGGTGAGCGAGAACACACAGAAGAGATTCCTGCCCTGGGATCACGCCATCCCTGCCTACATTAGGCACAGGCTATCAGCTCTGTTTCACTCCCCTTTTCTCAAAACTGTCAGGGAAAATACGCTCAGAAAATGCCCATGTTTCCTGTTCCTGTTAAGTTTCCTTAACATTTCCCACCAACTTGGTGATGTAAGGCAACAGGAGTGTCTTCAGTCCTGTGTCTACAGGGAAGAAACCTCAATCCAGGACTGAGCTTCCCTCTGGAGGGTGACGGAGAGTCTGCCTGTCTCTTCAGCCCCTACTGTCCTTCTGACATGGGGCTGTGCCACTCCCACCCTTGTCTCCATCTTCAGCTCACTTTCTTCCCCCTGTGAATTTGAGACTCAGTCCCCCACTGCCTGTTTCTTCAGCGGATGACTCATTGGCTTTTGCACATGGTTGAAATTCGGGGTGATCTTGCCTTGGATCCTTGAGGACACCTACAAAGGCTTTATTTTTCCAAATAAGTTCACATTCCTTAGTTTATGAAGGTCATACAGTCCCCGACCACTAAACAATGCAAAGGAGAGGTTGTTAGCAAGGAGAGAGCGAATTCCTATGAACTGAAACAGGAAAAAGTTCTCCAAAGGGTGGATCTTGAACCCAGGAGAGGAAGAAGCAAGAAGGCCCTTGTCAGTGCAGTTTCAGGAGCCCGCTAAGCTCCCAAAAAAGAAAGAAGACTTGAAGGTCTCCCCTCTGCCAGCTTAGGCAAGCAGTTCCCCTCTCTGCTCCTGGCCTGGATGCAGATAGGCTAAGGGGCATCCACCAGCCCCCCGAGGACACCCAGTTTCTCTGTAGGTTGCCAGACCCCAGCCCTGTAACCTGTACAGATGGATACACTAATCCCGAGATGTTCTTTGAAGCTTATGGCAGAGGAACAGAGTGAAATTTCTAAGACAAAATAAAACAGGGTGACAGATCTCTGGAGCTAAACATCTAGAGCATGTGATGGCTGAAGGCAGTGGTCACCCTCTCTGAGGTACCTGCAGGTCCAGGCTCTGTGAGAGTTTCTTCTGGAGGACTCTTGGATGATCCCTTCTTGAGTATCAAGCCTTTTCCAAGCTAGAACCCTAACGTGAGTCCCAGCTGTCCGGGTGATACAACTCAAGTGTGTCTGGAGTTCAACGGGGGAGCATAAGCAAAGCAATACTGATCGAGTCACTCTGAGGAAATGGGGACACTGAGGGAAGCTCAGTTACTCTTCTTTTTGTGGCCACTGATGTCCATCAGCTCTGGTTTTGAGCTCTCAGGCCAATGATAGATTGGATGATGTAGGCAAGGAGGCAGGTCCCTATGTGGCTTGGAAGCTCACTCTCCTCAAGAGGTGACTGTCCAGACAGCCCTTGAAAGGCCCCTGAAGGAGCTTGTGAGAATGGCAGAGCCAACTCTGCCTGTGCTAGGAGGCAGGTGTGAGCCACTGGATTTTCCCTAATAAATAAAGTCCCCAGATATCAACGCAGGTTAAAAATGTTAAGAAAACACCACTGGTACTTTAATCTCCTGAAGATCACTTAGTGTTTCCACAAAGACCTTAATAAAGAACCATGGGGGCTCCCTCTGCTATAATCATCCTAATTCAATGAATAGCTCCAAGCAACTGACGACTAATCCTGGTGAAATTGGATTTTGATATCGACCAATCCGGGCATGGCTTGGAGAGAATGTGCAGTTGCATAGAGGTAGGGGCAACGGGGTCTTGGCCACTTTCTATGCCTTGGTACTGCACGCTCCCCCCCCCCAAAGCCCCACCAGCCTTTTTGAGTTCAGCTGTGCCTCTTATAGGGACAAGCAGAGATCTAGAAGAAGAGCTGGAAAGGTCTGCGTAGCTGCAATCTCTAAAAACCTAGCCCCATCCAGCAACGTAAACTCATCTGAACCTAGCGTCTTCATTGGCAGACAGGGGTGATGAATTTCCATCTGACTTGTTTGTGGTCCTGAGTCACAGGAGGCACATCTGTAAGAGTGTAGAAACTTATCAACGGAGAAGGCAGTGCCTTAAGCCATTCTGGGAAACTCTTCAGTTTCTTGGTCTCCTGCATGCATACAGTAGATATGCATGTTGTTCAAATTCTATTCATTTTCCTCCTGCTTATCTGTCTTCTATTACAGGTGGGGAGGAGGACTCAGTCAAGAGTCATTTTTAAATTTCTAGAAGCCTCATTTCAAAGAAGTAAAAGGAAGCAAGAGGAATTAATTTTAAGGGTATGTTTACTTGAACTCAGCTCTCAAAAATAGTATTTCAATATGTAATCACTGCAAAGGATCTTTCACACTCTTCCTTTTTCTAAACAAAATCTTAGCAATCGTGTGTATAATTTGCACTTCTCACTCCATCTCTCAGTAGTGATGCCAGATTTTTGTTGGAAATCTTTGACTGGCATCTAGGCTTTGAAAAATTGACAGTTGAACATCCGAGATTTTCAAAACACATGTAAAAGGTTCTGATAACAGAATCAAGCATTCATGTTTGCACTGAGTTAAATCAAATTAAATATCTGATTCCTTAGTCACACCAGTCACATTTCAAGGTCTCAACAACTAATGGTGACGGAAATGACCCTTTTAACAATGCCAATATCCCAACACTCAGAATCTGTACAGCAATACTTGACACAACAGAGGGGAATGAGATTGCAGGTAGAATTAAGGTGGCTAATCAGCTGACCTCACAATAGGGAGATGTGCTGTTTACCTCTGGGGCCCAGGGGAGTCACAGATTCCCTCCAGGGTGAGGACAAAGAAAAAAGAACAGCCAGTATAACAGAGATGCAATCAAGAAGACTCAACTGGTCACAGTAGATGTGATACTGGAGGAGTCAGACCATCAGGCGAAGAATGAAAGCCACTGCTCAGAGATAGAAAAAATAAGGGAATAAGGCTCCTATCCAGAGCCTCTGGAGAGAAACTCCATCCTGAAGATACTGACGGGGCTGGTGAAACTTCCAACATCTCTGACATCAGAGCTATAAGATGATGCATCTGTGTCCTGAGCCCCTACTCCAGAGTGCTATGGTGCCCCCTCATTGTGGCATAGACAGGGAACGTTTCCAGGGCTGTAGAGAGATGGAGTCTTGGGGGAGGTGTGTCTTTTTAACCAGGAATGGTTTGAAAGAGAAGAGAAATGGAGAAAGAAAATACCTTCCTTAGAATCCTTTTACTCCTCCCTGGAGATTTTCCAGGAGTCTTGCTTTTCTATCTCCTTTATTTCCGATCTACGTCTCCTTAAATAAATCTGCCTATTTCAACTTAAAAAAAAGAGAGAGAAAGAAAACACCTTCCCTAGGCAATGATGATGGGGTACTTGGGAATGAGAAATTCATTGTATTCACTAAGTTTTAAATGAAATATACATATATATACACACACACACATATATATTCACATAATATGTATGTTGCATATGCATGCTATATTATATGTATAATCTAGCTATTATTTATATACATATATATTTAAGTAAGTGTGGAATAACAGTGACTTCCTTGCACAACGCTGCAAGAATTTAAGGAACTATGCATCACATACACACATTCACAGTGCTTGCATGTGGTCGTACCAGGAGCAACCTTAGCTTTTGCAGCTATCTTCACCATCACTACTGTTACTAGCAGGACCTCTCTGCACCTCGCTAAAGGTTCCTTAGCTCTTTTCTTTGTGCATGGACTGAAGACTTTACGAAGGCAACTGCTCCCTGAGGGGAAGATCCTCTCTGAAGGAAACCTAGACATCCAAGGACCTGGCTAAGTACCTGTGTTGTGTAAGTGTGCTATTCTGAATGTAGTATGGACTCTGGGTTCTGAATTTTTCACCTGGTCCCCTGACCAGTGTGGGACTGACTGAATGGTCTGGGACAGAGCTTGAAAATAAATTCTTCTTGAGGTTCCACTATGACCTGGCATCTTGCTGGGTATTTTCTTTATCTCATCTCACGGAATGATCCTAACTACTTAGAAAATGAGGTTGAGAGAGTTTAAGTGACCTGGCCAAAGTCACACAGCCAGGAGATGGCAAAGCCAGGACTAGACCTAGAAAAATTGCATTTCCTGGACTCCTTTCAGACCTTGCAGGTCAAGGTGAAGATGCTCTGGGTAGTCTAAGGACAAGTGGTGTTAGTGGAAAACCACAGTCACTTGTCAGAGGAAGAATGGTTCACTCAAGCCTGTGCCTCATCTGTGTTGAAATCAGAGTGATGAGCTCTATCAGTACGGTCCTTTCACAACCACCCACCCGAACATCCCCCCGATTCACTCAACCACGCACTCAACCACCCACTCAACCACCCAGACGCTCAAGCACCCACTTCACCACCTGCTCACCCACCTAAACAATCACCCACCCACTCAACCACCCACCCAAACACCCAACCATCCACCCACCCACACAATCATCCACCCACCCAACCACTCCATCACCCACCCCCACACACAGCCAAATCAACAAATAAACTAGCTGACCCCAAACAAGCTACCTCAGCTGCTGTCTCTAAGTGCCCCATCCTCCCGTGACTCTGTGAAGCACTTATTAGTCACCGTATTTCTTATCGCGAATCTGTTTCCACCTCCAATTGACTAGAAGACAAGCATTCCAAAGACAAACACTATCACAAAAGCACAAAGCTCTTCACTGTGGTCTGTAGTAGGCCCTCAGCAAATCTTGATAACCTCATTCCAGGAAGTCTCTCTGGGTTCAGCCTCTGCAGCCCCTGAACATCCCCCATCTGCCATTAGAGTGTTGATCCCAACACACCAAACAGGCCACAGACGCAGCCTCATTTCCCCAGTCATCGGGGAATTGAATCTCCTAGTCATTGAATATTCAGAATGTCCCTCCGCGGCAGGCTTCCTCCCCTCTATGCACAAAGCCCTTAAGAGTGATAAATAAAAAGCGCACTTTTGAATAGCCAGCTGCTTCTCTTTCCTCTCCACCAATCAAGTTATTTCTCAGAGAGCAAAGCTGGTGAGTGTCTTCGAGGCATTATTTGATTAAGTTGACAATATTATGTGAGCGATGGTTGAGTACCCACTGCGATGTACTTTGGACCAAATTGATTTGTGTAACGAACACTAGCCCTGTCTCTTCTTGCAGCCTGAATAGCGGTCTTGATTTAGCCAGTAATGCTGGGCGCCAAGTGAATTTACAGGGTCCATCGTCTCTCTCTCTCTCTCTCAATCTGGAGAGAAAGGCGGGAGGAGAGCTGGGACTGGCATAATTCAATACATTGTACTATAAGCTCAGAAAATAATATCACAGAGCTCTGCAATATACCTATTTGATTTGATTTGTAAACCTGATAAAAAAGCAATCGGGGAAAGTTCAGGGGGAAAATATATATGTTCTAAGCAAAAATGTAACTATATTGAATGTGTACCAAGAAGCAGGGAGCAGGGGGGGGGAATCATGCATACTAAATCAACTTCCCACTCCGCCTTAGACACTATTGCAAATTCTCCATTTAAAATGGAGCAAAGACGGCACAGCGTTCTTTTCTATTAAACATAATAATAATGGGAAACCCTAGGAATGTGAATGAAAACCCCAGTCTCGGGTCCTCACCCCTTCCTCCTTCGAAACAGGGCTGGGGAAGTTTTACACAGCTTCCCACTTTCTCACTTTCGCTCTGGAGGCAAACAAATAAGTTAATCACACAGCGTTGGATGTAGTTAATGCCTCCTTCCAGCTCAGCGGGGCTGACTCCACAGCGAGGTGACACAGATTTGGGAAATACATCACATCTCCCTCGACTCCGATAAATTCAGTGCTCGGCTGAAAGGATCCAATTCCCCGGGAAGGAGCAGAGCTGGAGGACAGAGAAGAACTGAATCCAAATCCGCCCGCTGCATTTCAGTCTTTGGCAGGGCGAGCACACAGAGGGGTGCGTGTTCAGTGGTTCAGCCGTCGGTTAAGGATCGGGGCTGCCACCGTGTCTGTATCAGTTCGTGCGAGGCTGCTATAACAAAATGCCATCACCTGGCAGGCTCGGTCCGCAGACATTTGTTTCCTGTACTTCTGGAGGGTGGGATGTCCGAGATGAAGGTTAATTTGACTCCCTCCCTCTCTTGCTGGTTTGCCCCCTTCTTCTGGGTCCTGCTATCATGCCAGGGAGTGGGGGAGCTCATGCACTCCTCCTCTTACAGACACAATCCTGCCATGAGGACCCCACCCTCCTGACCTCGCCGTACCCTAACCTCTTCCCCAAAGACCATCACTGTGGGGGCGAGGGCTTTACACGGGGTGTGATGGGCCCAGAGGTCTCTGTGGCTGAAGCAAGCCTGGGAAAACCACGGAACGAAGGAGGAGCCTTGTCCTGGAAGGACAGGATCTCTCTGGGCTTGGAGCAGAGGTGCTTTCAGCCAATCCGTGCAGGCAGAGTCGCTGGGCTCCAGTTCCCAGGGGAGGAGCAGGTGGACTGGGGGCTGGTGCCTGCGTGTCAGAGACCGGATTCCTAAGGCTCCTATGCTTGTCCTGGCCAAAGCTTTGCTTGTCAGTCAGGAACAAGGAGTGGAAACTGAACAACATGTTCCCCCCGAGAGTCATCGAGAGGCGCGTGGGAACTCTGACCGGGTGGGACTGACAGAGCAGATCCTCCAAGGATGCCTCTCAGGGTCGTCCTGACGTGCTCTATCTTCTCTCATCCGTGCTATCACGAGGTGCGAGCAGACAAAACGAAGCCGCTGAGGGTTTCTGTCCTACCACTGTTGACAGGGCAACAGACACCGGTTAACAGGCACCAAAGCAACGACCTTGATGACCTCTAACGCCGAGGCTGTGTCCCTGGACCACTGGGGAGAGTAAGCGTTTCGAGTCAAGGTGACTCTATTCCCTTCCGGTGGCTGCAGCCCACGTCCCGGGGTCTGTGGGCTGGGGCAAGTCTAGCCTCTTGTTCCTCATTCTGGTACTTGGCAGTGCAGGGAGCCAAGGATATCTCTGGGGCCAAAGCCTGCTTTGGGGGGGGAGGAGCCTGAGACCTTTGGAAAGGCCATTGGCATGGAAGCTTCCACAGGGGGTGCAGCGGGGGGGACCGCACCTCCCGCCCCTTCTCAGGGGGAAGGCAGCACCACGGCCGTACGCCTCCATCCACCGGGTCTTCCCCACGGCCTCCCGCACTGACCTCCCCCTTCCCCAGAGCCCTGTCTCAGCCTAGCTCTTCAGGACAGCGCTGAGGCCCCGGGGGCAGCTCCTCCCACGTGCTGGGCCGGGGGTGGACATGTTCTCGTTAAACTGCTCGGGCTTTCCACACATCAGTCTGTCTGACGCTGGCTTCTCTGTCGGCCTAGAAGAACCTGAGGGTGCAGGGGAGGAGGAAGGGGGCAGTTCTTGCACAGCGCGTCTGTGTGAGGCTGTTCACTGGACCAGCAGCCATGGCCCTCACCCCCAGCACGGGTCCTCCTGCTGGGGCGGGAGGGGGACGAGGAGGCTGGGGGCTTCCCATGGACCAGATGTTTCCCTGGTGATGAGCACAAGTCCCTGTCCCCGCCTCTCCCCGTCGCTGTACCTGGGGTGGGTGAGGAGGGTCGGCGTGCGGGGGTCACTCAGGGCAGAGGCTTGTCGCCAAGTGGGCAGAGGTCCTGCTGTTGCCAAGGAACCCAAGCGATCCAGGTTCCAGCTTCCATGGCTCCTTGCAGAGGGAGGTGCCCTCCTTCCACATGCGACTTCCTGCACAACCTCTTCCACACTGGGCTTCCTGGATGACCTCATCCACACCAGGCTTCCTGGGCAACCTCTTTCATGCCGGGCTTCCTGGGCAACCTCTTCGACGAGTAGGAAGCCTGGGGTGGGGAGGCAGTGCCCAAGGTACTCAATGACATCTCTCCCCTTCCTGATGACTGTCATGGTGTCAGTCACCCCCTCCTCCATCTGCCCCCAGGTGTGAAGCCACAAACTGCAGCGGCCTCTGTCTCTGCCTTCAAGGAGATTGCTCCATGAGTGTTTGTGTTCCCTTGACACATGTCGCTTGTGAGCCTCCAACCCCAGTGAGACCCCAAGCGCCTCTGGCCTGCGCCACCTCTCCCTCCATAGAGGTGACACCTGCAGTTTTCTCCTCCCACCCCTTTCACCATCCTGCCCTTTCTAATCTCCTTAAAGACTCAGAAATCAAGACCAACTTAAACATCAATTTCCAAAGGAAAAAGGCTGATGGTTTGCAGCGAATCCTCCAATCCACCCAGCTCAAAGCTGTCCCCCAACATATCATGCAAAATTTAATTTAACTAAATGGAAAATCTATACATTATGCTAATTTCCCAGGCCTGAGAAAAGTGCTGAAAGCACAATTTGGTTGCAGAAAATTGGTGATGTAGTTAAGATGGGACTGATCTCAGCTAAAGGAAAAAAATCCCTGGCTCTTCCCTGCTAATGTCTTCTCTTTCTACAGAAATGCCTGCAACAAAGAGACAGGCGACGGGAGGGCTTGTCCTAGCAGATGAGGGCCCTCTCGACCCTGTGGGTCCTCGGATAATGTCCTACCGGTCAATGTCATTGTAAAAACAGCGGTGAGAGAAAAACCACCTGGCGGAAGAGAAACGAAACAGCCTGATCTGAAGAGCTGCCTTTGCGGTCCATCTTTTGGCTTCAAGCCACAGTTTCCAAGAACCGGGCACACGCTGACAATGCACTGGGCCCACTGTGTGGGCAGTGGTGCGTCTGGCCATGTGCATGTGGGTCCTGACCCCGAGAGCACCCGCTTTGGTGAGTGAGACAGCTCTAGGACTTCCAAGCCCAGAGGCACCCCATCAGCAGGCTAGTCCCTCCAGCACTGGGGGATGGGACGGGTGTAAGTAGATGCTAGGAAATGGAGGCATGAACCAACACACTTTGTCAGCGGAAATGCCTGCACCTTCAATTTGTTCCTTGATGAACTGCATGCTTGTTTATTTGTTTGTTTCCTCAAAGATCCACACTGTAAATATCTGACTCCACTGCTTCCATGGTGCATGAGCCACAGGTGATACACAACTGAATGATGAGCATGGCTGTGTCTCAATAAAACTTTATTGACAAAAATGGGGGCAGCGTC
This sequence comes from Uropsilus gracilis, assembly GCA_004024945.1. Classification (NCBI taxonomy): domain Eukaryota; kingdom Metazoa; phylum Chordata; class Mammalia; order Eulipotyphla; family Talpidae; genus Uropsilus; species Uropsilus gracilis. The sequence continues at coordinate 17,615 of PVHY01006703.1, forward strand.
GGGCATGGCTGTTCTCCAGAGGAAGTGATACCCTGGTTCTAGGCTGTTCTCTGTGCTGGCTGTTTGAACAGCTCTTACTTTTAGAAAGAACATTTGCTAGAATTGGGGCGGGGTGAGGAGGAACAGGAGGTGCTCAGATCTCGGGATCTCCCAGCTGTCAGGGGAAGCATTAGAATATGATGACAAGGTAGAAGGTGAGCTCTTTGATGGAAGGATGTGCCAATACACACTTTGCCAAGAGGAGACAATGGGGGACTTCTTGGAAAAAGTCTTCTTCATCCAGAAGCTCGGCTTCATCTAGAAGCTCTGCAAAGGGAACACCTTTGCAGAGTTCCCTTGCTGGGACATGTTCAACTCTTAACATGAAAACACAGAACCTTCCCTTGGGCCATGGAAATGTGGCTCTCAAGGCTCTAGGGGTCAAAGAGCGAGGCTTGACGTGGAAGGTCTGGGTGACTCATTTCTTTAGCGTTGGCAGACTGACAGTGCCAGCCCCTCTCGGAGAAACACATGCTGTGACTCTTTAAGGCGGTGAGCACCGAGGGCCAGTGACTTCCATTTTTCTGGGTTATTCCATTGACATAGGGAAACTTGCTCGCATATCAAATGAAAATATAGGAACCGACTTGGCAACAAGAAGGCATCAGGGTCCTTCAGTGCAGAAGGCTTGGTACCAGGCACTTCTGATCGATCTCTCACTGGCTCATGTTTCTGGGATAAAGCTCACAGCCCCCGGATAAAGGGATACACTAAATCCAGTGGTCTTGCAGATGCTTCACACTCCAAGGCTCCGGGACCCCAAGTGAGGTCAGGACTCCCCCTTAGCTCCACCCCTTGCCAATGCAGAAGCACCTTCGGCAGGCAGGCAGGTCAGCCGATGGCTGCAGGTAAGGCAGGTGTGCCGGGACGTCACACCTCTCTCCAGGTCCAGCCTTCTGAGAACTTCCCCCCGTCACCTGGGGAGTCATCCCCAAACGCCCATAGTCATGAGTCCAAGATGAGTCACTCCAGAGAAGCACCAGTGACCGACGTGCTCTGTCACCTTGGCAGCCGTGGCTGGGGATGAGGGGTTGGTGTCCGGACCGAGGAGGATGTCTTTGTAACCTTGAACATGCTACCTCCCCATCAGGCACCTCTCCTCCCTGGCTTTCCACGGGGGTCTCTGATTCGTCCGTTCCGCCAAAGACTACTAACGGGTTGTGCAGACTATCCTCAGCGTGGCTGGGCAGGGTCCCATACGACATGCTTGTCCTGGCTTCTGGCAGGCTGTGACCCCACCATCAGATAAGCCCTGGAAGCCCTTCCTCACCACCACCCACCTTCCAGGAGCAGAGAGTATGGCTGTCCTGGGCTGAGGGTCTGTAAGCAGCTGGTGGACTTTCCTCGCTCTGGGGTGGGGGGCAGATGTTCTCCTTGAATGAAAACGTCTCCCTGGAAAAGAGTCACTTCTGCTTTCCAGGAGGGTGGGTGGCACAGAGAGAGAGAGAGGGGTCACGCACTGCTGAGGTCAAGCACGTCGAGCAAGTCCTCCTCGCAGGCCCTGATGCCCTGACCTGGCCAATGCGATGCTGCACCGAGGGGAGCGCCGGGCAGCAGGAGAAGCAGACCCCTTTCCACAACCACCAAGCTGAAGTCAAGGCAGATGGGACATTCCGATGGGGAGGTCCGCCTGAACGAGGCTTGGATGCTCGCCATCTCCTGCACCCAGTCTGGGAACACAACCTGCTCGTCCACGCAGCCCTGCCCTATGGCTCCCTGGCCTTTGGTTATCCTTGCCCAGACCTTTCAGAAGGCCGGGCCCATGCAGGGGCACTGGCTGCCTGGGGAAACGGGACTGAAGCCTTATTTACCCACACGGAGCAGCCACACGTCACTGAAGGGCAAAGCCGAGGAAACTGGGCTGTGTCCTCTCGATTTTCCTACGAAGCACCTCTTCAAACAAGTGACCCCACAGACCGTGCACGCCCTCCCTGGTCTGAGCACTGGCTAGAAGCCTCCTGCTTACGCGTGTTAGATGCTTCTCGTATGAGAGGCTACTTCTCACGTATTCATTTCAAACATGTCCAACCAAAGGCTTAGAGCTCTGACTCAGGCTTCTGAGTATGCACCTGGAGAGCTGGCCAGAAACGCAGAGTTCAGAGATGCCACCTTGCCAGCGTGGATGTCACTCACCCACCAGCCTGGGACAGCCACCAGCTCATGTGACAGGAGCCCATGGCTCTGGTTAAACACGGTCTCCCATTCAAAACGAAATGGCGTGGGGGAAACGGTGTGTCTGCCCTCTACCGTGGGCGCCCACTCCGAGCGGGTCGGTATCAGCTCGCAACTGCCCGCGTGGACGTCTTCGCCCGCCCCTGAACTTTCAAAGGTCAAATTCCTTCAGGTGACTTACTAAACATGGAGCTACCATTCGATCCAGCAGCCCCACTGGTAGGAATTCTCCCAAAGGTTACAAGAACTCTAATCCGAAAAGACACCGGATGTTTTACCTGGATGTTTATCGCAGCGCTTCTGGTAGTAGCCAGGACATGGAAACAACCCAAATGCCCCCAAATAGACGGATGAGTCAGAAAGCTGTGGTCTATGTACATGATGGAATATTATTCAGTGATCAAAAAAGACAAAATTATGCCATTCGCAGTCACATGAACAGGGCTAGAAGGAACCATGTTAGTGGAAATAAGCCAGAAAGTAAAAGAGAAATAGGGGATGACCTCACTTCTATGGGGAGCAAAACTGAAACATAGAGCTGGGGCGGGAAACGGGGGCAGGAGGAGCAAAAAAGAATAAGAAGATGGTTTATGGGTGATAAGGTAGAGGGAGAACCCTGGTGTAGACAGCGATGTAAAATAAAACGAATAAAAAAAGAAATAATTAAAAAAACTGAAATGAAACAAGCCCACCATTACCATACATACAGTGGTCACGAAGATGGAAAAGGCCTCCTTCCTCATTCTTTCATGACACTTTGCACTTGTCTATGTTCTGGAGGCTATTTCTGGTTTTTGTGCCTAAAGGTGGGAGCCACTTGCAAAGGTGTGGGGCTGGCATCTCACCAGCCTGTGCTCCTGGTGAGACACCTGTGGCTGTGCAAGTGGTGCCGAAGACACAGAAAAGGGAGTGCACTTCCAATCAGCTTCTCGAAGTCCTGCCCTGCCCCCTGCCCTGCCCCCAAGTGGGGTGTTAACCGGCCCATCTCGGTGGGAAAAGGCAGCTTGCTGTGTGACAAGCAGATCAGGTTATTCTGTGTCATGGAGCAAATCATTTAACCTCGTGAAACCTCAGTTCTGTTCTCTGTGAAATGGGTTTTTAACAGGTGCTTTGCAGATGCCTGGTAAGCACTAAAGGAAGACAGTGTTACTAAGGTGTAGCACACAGCCTGGGTAATAACCTCTCTATACGGCAGGTATCCGATGGTGATGGTGCTAGCAAACAGAGGCATTTACAGAGGCGTTTTGGGAAGAAGCTCCGGAAACCATGTGGAGAGCTGATGATAGGAAATGAGCTCAGTCATCGGAAACGTGAAGGTTTTAGGGAAAAGCCTTCATGCCCATTTCTGCTTCTTCATGGAGACAACTAGTTGGCGAACGGTCACAGCAAACGCAGCTCTTGCAATGGCAAGACCCCTCCACCATGTCCTTCATGCTCAGGGTACACTGAGTAGGTGCTAAATTATGTTTACTTTATACTTGGAAACACTCTACAAGTGGATGGGAGACGGGGTCCCGGGCTGAGGTGGGGACTTCTTAGCTAGTGCCTCCCCTGCTAGTACACTGCCTTCTGGGAATGAGACTCTTTGTCCATAGAGGCTATTTGTCCCATTGAAGCTGAAAACAAAGTCTCATGAAAAGGAAATTCATGGCAGAAGCTTCCTATCCAATTCCTGATGGGAAAACTCACAAAAGTCTAGTAATCCATGTCGGATTAATGATAAAAAAAAAAAAAAAAACCTGGGAGAAACCTTCCATGAAGCACAATTCAGAAATCCCTTTCTGGAAAAATCTGCTGATGGCAAAAAAAATTGAAGGAAAACATAAATGACACAGTTATTTGTTTGTTTGTTTGTTTGTTTTTGTTTTGGGGTTAGAGGAACCTGGATCACCATGGATTTTCTAGATGGTACTGCCAGGCATAAAGAGGTTTCCATGCTGACCGGAAGTAAGTCTCCATCTCATAGACCCTACCCCTCAAGTCCTGTGTTCTCAGGGGCGAGAAGACAGGCATGTCTTTTTGTCAGATGGTCTGGTGGAAACGAACGAGGAGGGTGAGCAGCAAGGGGAGGTCCAACTGTGGATGCGGAGGTGGGGAGACTGCAGAGTGACTCAGGGGAAGCTCTGAAATGGGGCTCAAAAGCTGCAAGACTTTGGCCAGTGTGAGACTGTTTGGGACCTCGTGATCAAATGATAGTCAACATACTTGAATTTCAAGAAGTCCTAAAGGCGCCCCAAGACCACACGACGTAAAGCGCTTATGAGCTTGACGCCCCAATTACTGGAACGGTCCTTTCGTCTGCTATTTCAGAATGTAATATTCAGGTTCCATAAATACCCTTCAAGCACTAGGCTTGAGCTGGCCACAGCTCTCTGCGTTGGAAATACAGCGGAGAAAATAGATAATCCACCTCTTAAGGAACTGGACAGCTAGAAGGAGCGTAAAGTGACAAATATGAGCCTGCTAGAAATTGCACACCGCTGAGTCTGCAAGGAGAGCCAGCACACAGGGCAGTGCTGGCCATGTGGACTGAGGCTCTGGCAGGGAGGACTTGAAACGGGCACTCAAGACTTTTGGGGAAGATGGCATTTCAGTCAAATTTGACCGAGGATCAATCCATGGGGACAGCATAGGCAAAGGATGGTCTGATCAGAGGCACAGCCAGTGAAGAGGTCCTGGGGCAGGTTGGTACAGTGTTCAAGGAGAGGAAAACAGAGAGACAGCCAGAGGTGTAAGGAGGGGTGGGAACAGGACAAGTGAGACCTTTCATGTAGGAACTCTGCTTTCTCTGTCCTTTTTAATTTTGGAGTAATTTTAGATTTCTCCAAATGTTGCAAGAGTCGACAATACCCTTCATCCAGCTCCCCTAAAGTTCACATCTGGCTTGACCTGGTGCATTCATTTTCTAGCTTAGATGTTAACGCAGGCACACTATTAAATACTCAACTGCAGATTTTATTCACATTGCCCCTATTTTCTCACTCTGTCCTTTGCTGTTGCAGGATTCTACCAGGATAACAAATTGCATTGATGGGATTGGGGATTTTACTCCGAGAGAAATGAAGAAGATGCTGGAGACCTTTTAACAAACGAGGGCGATAAAATGACTTCCATTTTAGCAGGCTTTCTGAAGGTTTCCTTTCTCTACTTAAATCTGAGTTCAGAGCAAGAGACTAGAGGATTACTTGAATGGTAATTTAATGGGCTCTTACTTAAAACCCCCTTTCCGCTACCCACAAGAATAGCCCATGTCCTTTATCAGTTATACCAAAAGAAATGGTCCGGAACAATTATCAGGCATTTTATAAATACGAAGTGCGATGTAAATGCGAAATAATAAACTTAATATTCATTTCCTTAGGTTGTTTGACTTGATTTCCATTACTGCAAATGCTAATCGTCCCACCATGGTGGATTTATGTCACTCCCTCCTCCCTAGTAACCAAGCATTTCCAACTTACATTTCCTTAATTGTCTGAACTAACAAGCTGGCCTGGTTAGAACATGGTGATACTGTGGCTAAAGTTACAGGTTGGATGTTTTGTGTTTGGTTTATTGCAATGGAAAGTCAGAGCATGAAGCAGTCTTGAAAACTGGGGCGGGTTAAGTCTGCGGTGCTGGGTGCTTGCCGTGAGTGGAGGGCAGAGGTACCCGAAGGCCTTCTCTGGACCCACATGTGTTTGCAGTCAGCTGCTCTCCCCCAAGCTGCTAATGAGGAAACTGAGCTCCTAGGGGGCTAACTCTGTGTCCCCCTGTCTCCATGTCACGACAGCTAGTGAGGAGGATCTATTGTTCTCGACTGGGTCCTTTTCTCCACCAGGTGCTGTGCACACAGGTGGATGTTGGCCAACCTCTCTATGATCAGGGTGCCAATCCATCACGTAGACTCCACAGCAGAGTCTGTACAACACAGGGTGGCCCTGAAGATAGCATGACGCGTGGAAAGGGATTGCGTGTTGTCTGGAAGGGAACAGCTGGGGATGCCTCCACTTCTGTGAGCAACTTCCACCAGGGTCTTTGGCTTTCCTGACCTAGAACATACAATGTTGAGATGAACCTCTTCGTAGCTACTCAGCTGAACATGGCGACTGCCACACACCACAGTCATGATGTCCTCAGTCCTCTGACCCATCATCCCATCTAAACGGTGATCTCTGCAGAAGGGAGGGTGTGAGGCCTCTTGTCCTTGTTTGCAAGCCCAGCATGAGACAGCCCCACAACACACTGCGGAGCAGAACCGGAGTCTTGCTCCAGGCTGAAAGCCCACAGCTCAGCAGACACTGCTGCCACCAGCCACAGGGATGGTCTCTGCTTGGTCATCAGCACCAGAGTCCTTGGCTCACGAGGTCATCGAGGTCAGGTTGGAATGGTTCAAATGTATGGACAGAATGAGCCAACTCCCTCCTGCAGGAAGAAGTCCCTGCAGCTGGGGCTGATGACACAGCTCCATCTGGGTGACACCACCGGTCCCTGAAAGGTTCCCCTGTCCTCAGCCTAAGGCTGACCCATACAGATGCCCTTGGAGAGCAACTTCCGCTGCACGCCTCTTTCTTGGCGGCGCTCAGCGAGACCCCTAACTCCTTCGCGCCTGATGTTCATTCACAGTCATTGCCCAAGACCCTGAGCTATTATTGAAAAATGGTAGATTTGGAAAAACAACGTGGATAAAGAAAAGGGAAGGCACAAAAGAAAGAAAGAGCATCTTGTGCCTCCCAGAGTCCCTTCTCTCTGGAAGAACAGGGGGCAAGTGGAGAACCTCAGCGAGGGGGAACTAGGCCATGCGAAAACAAAATAAAAAACCTATGGGCCCTTGGAAATGCTTGTGCAATAAATCTTGCAGGGTCATGAACTATAGATTTCTTCTCTCTGCTTCTGCAGTGAATTTTAAGGAGAGTGTTGAGGCTCGGTGTGGCTGCTGCCATAAAAAGCATCATTATCAATTAACATTGACCCAGCAGTCACAGAGGTCACTGACCCACCCCGGTCACTGCAGCGGGCTCAGCCCTGCAATGTCTCTGAGAACACCCTGGTGCTTCAGAAGATGCTCCTGGAAATTACCATCCACGGTAATTTCACCTTCCAAGGCCTCAGCCCGACCCTTCCAGAGGCTACAGAACAGCTCTGCCTCTGTCTGTAACGCTCTTGTAACTGTGAAAGAATGTCACGGGCGACCAAGAGACATCTACTGACCGCAGCTCTGGCTGTCAGCATGAAGAGGCATTTCTGGGAATAAGGAGTAAAATTCCACTCAGGGAGCTATAAAGACACAGGCTCTGAATGAAGAAGACAGCCTGGAGACAAAATATAAGGCTCAAAACCTGGTCCTTCTGTAGAGATGTGCTCTGTTGTGCTCACAGATGTGCCAAGGTGGGGGTGGGTCACATGGTGGACATGCAAAGATGACCTCACTAAGGAAAGAGTAAAATAAATCTGCTCTGAACATCAGAGAGGAGGATGAGAGGATGAGGGTGCAGGGCCTTTGAACATGCTGTTTTCCTGTGCCTAAACATCCCTCCTTTGGTTTCCTCTAAGAACGATCGAGTCTTCATCAGTCCATCTCAACAGAAATGCTGCTTCCTTACAAAGTTCTCCCGACCACACGGCACAGAACATCTGTTGGTAAGCAGCCTCTCAAAGTAAATCAAGAAATAAAATAAAAACAAGACCGGGCAGATTTCATGCTATCAGCCCAAAGGCCACTGAAGAGAGATCACCAATTGGTGAAGAAATGCTCTCACCAACCTCTTTGAGCCCTGGTGACTTCCCTGAAACTCCATTTATTGTGTTACTTCCTGACTGCTTCCTCCAAGTCCCATAGGCTCACAGGGTAGAGAACTTGTCTGTTGGAGTCACTAGACTCTGCCCCCAAGAATCTAGTAGCTGGGACCCAGTCAGGACACGCTAAATAGCCCTTATGTGAGCACCTCCTCCTGAACCCAGGGCTTGGAAACATCTCCATGCAGTGAGCTGAGGGCAACATCGGGTCGTCTTGCTATTTGCCTTCTCTTGAAATTGCTTTCATGCAACCTTTGAAGTCACCATGTCCTACTGGTCCACCATTTTACCTCATTGCTTAAGGGATAACTGCAGCCAGCTCCTGCAACCCCATCAGATGAAAGCACAAGTCCCCTAGGAATTTCTTATTTGGTTGAACTAGATGATCAGGTTTGGGTGAAGGAGGTTCTGAGAATTACATCTGCTGACCATTTAACAGAAAACTCACCCTTGTTGCCCTCCAGTGAGGGCAAACCTCTAGACAGTTCCAGAACGCTCAGAGGCCTCCTCTTTCTATTCGGTTGGGATTCAAAATTGGAATCCCTTTCAGAGCACTGTTTGTTCATATGGGATGCCTCATTTAATTAGGACTAATAGAAGATGCCCAGTAGAGTGATAATTTAATAGTTCGGCCATTTTCTTTATACAGTGCCTCCAGGCTCCTCATTAAAAATGGAGGAGACAGGCTGTGGGACAGTGTGGCTTCGTCGCTGCCACAGTCCGAGGGCTCTCAGATCATAAAGTCCACCCTCTGGGCACCGTAAGAGCCATCCCCTCGCCTGGGAACAGATATTTGCATCACCAAATTAACCTTCTTGGACGGGGTTCCCAGAAGCCACTTGGTCACCCTGGTGCTTAAGAGCATTTCCAGGCTGGTCAAAAATAACAGAATAAGATGGAGGCCGCCAGCTGGGACAAGGGTCCTCTCCCTGCTTCCAGACATTCTGGAGCTTTTCCTGCCTGTTGGAAATGGATCTATGTCCCTGTGGGCTGAGCAAGGCCCCAGAGACCACAGCAGCATTGCAAGCACTTGGAAGCTTCTTCCCAGGCAGCAAAGCCTCCCCCGTAGCCTGGTTCCCTCCCCCTGACTGCCAAGGCTAGGCTGTACCCATCTAGGGCCCTGCACTGGGATGGGGGGAGTCTTCTCCCTGGCAATTCAGCCTTCCCTTGTTTGTCAAACTGGCTCCCCTCCCCTGAAGGCCTCAGGGTCAATAAGTCTTCTCAGGGACTCCTCCCTGTGTTCCTGGGGTACCCTGCTCCCTCCTGTCTGTGTCCCATCACTGGCAGGGTGGGCAGCCACCAAGGGTCTGACCCCCTGGGACATGGGCTCGGAGATGGCTGCCTCTCCCTGCCCAACCTCGTTCCACCTACTTCCAGAACCCAGACAGGCAGTGTCTTAAGTGCGAGTCTTGTGATGAACCAGTGTGCGATTCAGGGGACTCTCAGGGAATTGGGAATTGCCATGGCAGAAAGGACCACCAGGGCTGGGGATTTCTCTACTTCCTGCCAGTCCACAGTCAGGCTGAAGATTTAAGGTAGAACCTGGCAACATGGGGTGGGGGAGAGGGACCCACAGAAGGAGACCCGGTCTCCTCTCCTGGTGATGGGTTGGGGGAGATGGGGTGACAGAGCGGGAGAGAAGAAACCAGCTACTGAGCTGTGTCCACCAGCTGTCCACTCCCCCCAAATGCATTTCTATTGTCGGGTCTCCAGCACCCACCAGCAGGAGCTCATGGAGGGCCCGGGGCGTGCTTACTCTCCAGGCCTTCCACTGCCCCGCTCCATGTGCAACAGTGGTTTAAAAACTAGTAACTCTGTGTGTGTGTGTGTGTGTGTGTGTGTGTGTGTGTGTGTAAGAGCGATGGGAGATGGGAGCCGCTCCTTGACTTGTTTCGGAATATTTTACACGGTGAATAGTCACTGAAAACAAATGCAGTCAATTGCTCAGAACACAAACATTCAGCCTCTTCCATCGTGCTGAGCATGTGCTTCTGCAAAGACCCCCCCCAGCAGCAAAGGGTCACCTCAGAGGAGCCGGTGCAAGGCGGGCAGAGCCAAGTCTGCCCATCAGGGACAACCAGCTCCACCCTCGGGGCGGAACCCAGAGACCCTCGATCAGCGGCTTCCTGCAGTGGGTCCACCTTCCACGAGGACCGGAGCTCACGGCAGCTCTGAGACCCTGGCGCCTTCTACTCCTGAATCACATCACCAGCTCCCACCTCATGGCCGGCAACACAGGAGCAATAGCCAGGCAGCGCGAAACTGCCTCCACTCGCCGCAGAAATGGACCCCGCCAGACATCCAGCTCAGAAACTCCAGATCGCAGGCTCCGTCATTTAAAAGTCTAATTTCAGTGACTCTGGCTTCCTTGGCGCCACTATCTGTCATGCCCGCCTCAGCTCCGATGCCAACCCTCCCGCCTCGTGGGACTCTCACTGTTAATATACAAAAAAGACGATTTGCTTTGTTTTTTCTTCCATAAATTACACTGGTCTTTTAAGTATCTCTCGCTTGCAAAAGGGATTAAATGCATGGTCAGATCCACTCATCATTTCTTCGCCGCTCGCCTCAGTTTTGGCATCAAATGGAAGACAGGGTGCACACTTAATAAATGATGTCTGCGGAGACGGTGGGACGAACTGACATGATTATGCACTTGTTGAGTTAGTGGCCACTTATAAACAGACTTTGCAAGTCCCAGCGCTTCATCCTGAAAGGTGCTAATGCATCATTATGATCTAGCAGGTTGCCTGCTGAATTTCACAGCCTTGCACACTACATTAACCTTTGGTACCGCCGGTATTTATGACCTTATAAGAAAGTATTTATCAAGCTGAAAGCCAATATGCACCTAAGTGTTTTAGCCAGTGCTGTGCAGAGACTGTTATCACTCCTCCCCGGGCATTCTAAATCACTCTGAGATAAAGCCAGGCAGTGGGGTTCGGAGGGCTCAGGAAACGGGGCGCCCCCAGGCCGATTTGGTGGGCATTTAAAATGGTATCATCTTTGCGTGGGGAGATTTTTTTTTTTTTTTGGTTTTATCTGATGATCAGAGCCTGAGACAAAATGTGCATTTTCATTCTTTGACCCAGCGGTTCTACTTCTGGGAATTTATTCTACAGAAGCAGTCCTGAAAGTGTGCAAAGATTTGGGCAGAAGGAAATTCATCATGGTGATATTTGCCACGGTGAAAAATGAGCAACAACCTAAGTGTCCAAGTCCAAGGGATGAGCTAAATAAACCATGTCCAATCGGAACCCTGCCTGGCACTAAAACACCCACGGCCTTTGGGGAGAGAGCAAGGGATGTTAACATGCATTCAGTGGCTGGGAAGTGGGGCCCGCTATTTTAAAGGTAAAGGCAAGCCTCGCAAGAGGATGACATGCTTCATCTTTGCATGCTTGTTTGTTAGATTAGTTTGGTCACTCACGCTGCAAAGCTCTCTGGGGATAAACAGCCGGGTGGTCGATGAGAACCAAGCGGTGGTGTCTATTATTATTACTATGAATCATCACCCTCATCATTATTATTTGCTTATTGGGGTTTTCCACATCTCTTAATGAATAGGAATGATTTGCATACTTAAAAAAAGCCATCAGGGACTGGTCTTGCTTGTCCCTCCGTCCACGATGCATAACGCGGGGTCAGTAATGAATTTAGTATTTTTTTAATGAGCTCAGCCTCCCAGCATAACGGCAATAATTGTTTCTATTTTTACACCACTTCCCTGTTTCTCCAGCTCGCATCTGACTTCTCCTGTGGGTCTCAACGCAGGTCTGTAGGGAGGCAGGCCAGGTAGCTCTGGTTCTGCGCTCAGGAGCGCGGTCTGTCCCTCAGAAGGGCGCCTGGCGTTGCCCTGGAGACCTCTGCCCGGATTCAGAGTCCCGGAGCCCCTGGCCTCCCCACCACGGCTCGCTGCCATCCAGCAAGGTCAGAACACGGCAGCTATGGACAAACCTGCAGAACCGGCTTCTCCACTGGGATCCTCGCTTCCGTTCCTAATTAACCGAGGCAGAAGGGGCTGGAAGTGGGGTCACGGAAACCAACCGGGGGTGCCAGTGCCCTGCACCTCAGGATCCAGCTATCGGCAGGGCCCGCAGCTCTGGCGGCTGCCTGCGGTGGAGGGGCCGGGCTGGGTTTTGATGTCTCCCAGAATTATTGACTAATGTGTGTCTGTTGGACCCGGAGAGGAGATCAAAGGCCCCCGCAGAGTGGAAGGTGGAGGTCTGACTGTGAGCAAGGGACTGGGGGCTGCCGGGAGCACAGCCTCATACCCCTCCCCCCCCACAGTCTGGATCCATTCTCACTGGCAGGTGGGCTTCTTTCCTTAAAGGGATGGACAGGTCTCTTACCCTGCCAGCCTCTGCCACAGACACCTTTTCTCTGCCCGTGACCTCCTGTCCATGGAGCTGTGAGACTCCTGTCTTGGGCAAACACTGATGCTGTTATGACACGTCATTGTGTTCCCAAGAGTCTCCAAAACATGCATCCATCCATCCATCCATCCATCCATCCATCCATCCATCCATCCATCCATCCATCCATCCATCCATCCATCCATTGACTCTCAGCCCAGTTTTCCTAAGCACCTGCTCTGACCAGAGCTTCGGAAAGACAAGGACAGCACAGCAGACATGACCGGAGGCCAACGCGACAGTGCGGATAAGGGACCAGCAAAGTCAACTCAGATCCTCGTGAGTGGTCATCCATGCTGCCAAACAAACATGCAAGAAGCAGATTCCTCCTCTCAGTGTCCTGGGCACCTCACCAAATCACTGAAGCACGCTCTCGCTCAGGACAGAGGTCTGGAGTTGAGGTGCTGGCTGAGCCGTGCTCCCTCAGAAGTCTTGAGGGGAGCATCCTCCCTGCCATCTCCCCAGCACCCGGCTGGCTTCCCTTGACTTGTGGCTGCCTCACTCCCATCTCCACATCAGTGATCCCAGGCCATCCTTTCTCTCAGAAGGCCAGCCTTGGGGCCTTGCACTGAGGGCCACTCAAGGCAGTGTGATCTCAATTCACTTAGCCAAATAGAGCTGCCATGGTCATTGCCAAGGAAGGTCATGGTGGACACTGCTGGGACACTCAACCCAGGATGCAGAACCAAGTGCACTTTAGAAACGGGCAGCCCAGCCGGGATGGGGGGGGAGTGGATACACACCCGTCTTGCTCCAACACTTGCTTCCCCTGAGTCATCATCCACTGCAGCAGTGGCAGCCCAGCCCTGCTTACCCAGAGGGAGAGAGCGACAGACGTAACTCAGAGACAGCCACCTGGCTCAGGCCAGGTGTTCTCTCGCCTCCTGCGTAGACACAAGGTGTCAGCCCTGCCTCAGAGTCATCAAGAAGACACATGGCCTACAAGTTCCTGATGCGCTTGGCCTGACTCTGGGCCCCAGTCACTCCTGGAGACCTGAGCAGCCTGATCTGCTGCTGTCCAGGAGGGCGAGTCTGCACCCAGGAGAAAGAACAGAGCTCCAGAAAAAGGAAAAAGACCAGTGGGCCAGACACGGACCAAGAGCTTGCAGAGTGAGGAGCTGGAGTGTCCAGAAGGGGGGAAGGGGAAAAGCGGGGTGGGTAAAAAGAAATTCAATACAGAAGGGAGGGCCAAACTTAAGGGGGACAACAACCATACAACGGTGACCAATATTGTAGGAAAATTACAAAATAAAAATTTAAAAAAAGGAAGGAGAATGTTCAAACACCAAGACCCCATGGTGGTTGTTAAGAAATCCTCCAGAAAATGCAGCCAGGCTCACAAGGAGCTACCATCTCACACTGGTGAGATGGACGCCTATGTAACAGACCCCCGATGGCACGTGCTGGAGAGGGTGTGGAGGAAAGGGAACCCGAGTATACTGTCAGGGGAAAGGCAAGCAGAGAGCCGTGTTGGACAGCGATCTGGATTGACCTGAGAAAACTAAAATGGAAATAGCACCGGATCCAGCCAGCCTTGGGCATCGACCTGAAGAACATGCAACCACCAACTCCCAAAACAGCAGCACTGTTTACAATCGTGAGGACCCACCCGCATGTCCACTGAGAGGGGGCTGGACCACGGAGATGTGGTGTGTCCACACCACGGAATATTCTTCAGCTCGAAGGAAAGACAGACGTTTTTCTAGACATGGAAGGAGTTGCCTGGAAAAGCAGGTCAGAAGGAGAATGATAGGGGATGCTGAAGGAGCGGAGGACTCCACAGAGCAAAACACTTATGAGAACGAATGGATGTTAATGACTCAAGACCGCTGAGGTTGAGAGAAAACGGGAGGGAGAAAGCGCCAAGGGAATGGTGGCTGGAAAACAAATACCTCCAAATCCTTCCTAATGTTTCTAATTTCAACATGCACGAGGCTGAACTACGTGGTCCCACATAGGCCTCTAATTCCTCCAGGATTCAGCTGTCTCACCCCCCAAAAAGGGAGAGCTTTATCTGAGGGTCTGTGGGTGACTCAAGGCATAGCAGGTGGCCTCGGACAGATCCTGGGCAATGGCAGCTGCTGGCACCCCATCACTGGCGCCCTCAGCCTGAAGGCACAGGCCAAACGGGTGACCTTCTTCTAGCTCCCACCTGCTCTGGAGACTGACTCAGCCATCAGCGTGAGCAGCCAAGGTAGCACTGAACACCGGTCCTCAAAGCCCGTGTGGCTCTTGGGGTCTGCTGGGGACTTCTCCATAGGACACAAAAGACTAAACACCCATGGACCTTCTACTCAGGCCTGTAACATAGACCCAGAGGCCCCTGAGGATGGCTGGATGTGGGCACAGTGCCCCACCATCTACCCACACTTGACCTGTGTGCCAAGGACAACTGCCCGCGTGATTGTTGGGGGCCCTCACAGCCCAGCCCCCACAGGAACCATCCGCCGGGGCTCCCTGCTGCCTGTGCTGTTTCTAAAGCTGACCAAGATTAGGGAAGGAGCCAGCTCCCACCCCTTCCTTCCCTCCCCTGTCTCTGCTATTGTTCTAGGTTTCCCTGCTCACCCACGTTCATCTCTCCTGTGCTCGCAGCCACATGGACTCTGTCTGCAGAGCCGGAATCCAGGATGGGAGATGAAATGGGTGGGAAGCAGGTGGTCACCTGTCTGGCTCGTGCCTTTGAGAGGAAGTTCTGCTCCCCAGGTCTGGCCTGGCCTCACCTTAAAGCTCCATGTGCTCTCAGAACCAAGCCCACAGGTTCCACGCGATAGTGACAGTGAGCTCTGGAGACAACAGAAAGGATGGAGCGGGAGGCAAGTGGACAGTCACTCTAACGTGGCAAGAGGGTAAGGACAGAGGCTGGGAGAATCCCGTCATCAGAGAGGAACCTCAGCTCTCTGTGTATCAGCTGGAGCCATAAATCAGAAGCGCTGAGGAACAGGCACGCCTGCTGGGAGAGGGGCAGCAGCTCCACACTTCAGGACTCCCCCCAAGTCATACAGGGAGCAACTGGCTGTCCTGGGACTTGAACCAGGCACGCTTCGTCCCAAACGCTGCCTTTTCCATGGAGAAGGAGCCAGTCCATGCAGGGCAAGAGTCACCATCTTGTCTCTTGTCATCTGTCTCTACTAGACTCTCTCTTCTGTGGCACCTCTAACCACTGTCCAGACCCACCAGCCCCCACCTGAAGCTGTGCTGGGTGACAGAAGCAACAAGTCTAACACTGTCACAGCGTCCAGCCACCGGGCAATAGGCAAGTCCGCCTGGTTCTTTCTGGTGGGCAAACTCTGTGTCCTGTGACCCCAGAATCTCACCGCACGCTGCCCACTGGCATCCACTGTTTCTGGGCACCTCCAGTCCAAACACACACAGGAAACACAGCCTTGCCTTTTGTGGACCATCTATAGAACCTAGCATGTTTCACCCATTCTCCTTTGTCTCAGTCCCAGCCGCTGAAATGCAAACAGGGGCAGGGTTTCAACCCCCGGAAGAATATTCTTCACCCCCTCTTCTGCTGCCTATGCTATGAAAAGGCTCTAACTTGGGGAGAAACAGGCAGATGCATGGAACAGGACTTTTAGGCACATGCCCTACCTTCTTGCTGGAACACTGATCCCATTGTCTTTGGATGAAGCTTCTCCATCCTTCCGCATAAAGCTTCCCATCAACTCTCCCCACAACTAATGTTCTCCCAGCCTACTGTCCCCCCTCACTGTTCTCCTTATCAACTTACTATGCACTGACTTCCAAAGGCATTGAAGACAGTTGTCTGTTCTTTACCATGCTCCTGGTCAGAGACCTCTGCCCTTGAATCTCAGCTGGTTCAACCTCGGTGACTGAGACAGAAGTGCAGGGTGGGAATGTTGGGGCTGAGCTTCAAGAGACAGAGCTTCCACTTTGAGCACTGAGGGTCTCCATTTTGGAATCCAGTCACCACTTGTTAGTGGATCGATGCCATAGAGACATCCATGGAAAATGTATTGCTAACCAGAGACTGCCATAATGTGAGGAAGCCCAAGCTAGTCAAGTAGAGATAGAAAAGGGCCATGTAGAAAACCCCAACATCCAGACACTAGTGAGACAGGGTTGAGCAAATGAAACCACCTCATCTGTGCAGGTGAGTCTCACCCAACCTCCTGAAACAGACTCATAAGTGAGATGATGGTTTTTTAACCTATGTTAGGGGGTCACTGATTAGAAAGCAACACGGTCTGAAGCAAACAATATAATCTATAACTACTCAGCTACACTATTGTTTGTTTTGATTTGTCTCTCCCACAGGAACATAATCACTCAGGGAACAGAAACCTTGTCTGTCTTTGCCTATTCCTAATCCTCCCCCACATGTCTGTTATGGAGCAAACAGAACAAACCATTTCCAATGGATGATCTACCATCAAGCAAATAACAACAGGAGAATGCTAGCCATGACAACAGAGTAGGAATAATTGTATTTATCAGAGTGCAATCAAATAAAATGTAATCATTTTTGGTGAGAGTTGCAGGGAATGCTCCCATGTTGAGCTAATAGGGCAACATGGAGAACATACTGCTCCAAATTATCACCATTATCAAGGTTACTGCTATCAATATTGTCATCACACCAACTCCCACTGAGGAATTTGTCTAACATGCAAGACATCACAATAGAGTGTTCTATATGCCATTGCTAGAATACATGCACGGTGACCTGAACTACAGTCAAAACTCAAGCATCTAGCCCTGATCTAAGGTGCTCTAAAGCTTGAGAAGCTTCCAAATGGATTGGGAGAACTGAATCTTCATGAGCTGATCTTAGTTCAAGGGGAACTCAGAGGTAGAAAGTTTGAACAAGAATTATATTAATGGCGGGTGAAGCACAAGTGGAAGACAACCACCCAACTGAAGAACTGAAATCACAAACACAGACGGGACAGACTTCCACCATCACCCCTCATCCTCAGACTCCCTGGCAAAATATGTACCTCTGTCCATCGCTCCCTCTTTCTCCTGGTCTCAAGGTCTAACCCAGTGCCCATCACTCAGCTGGAGCCTTCATTGATTTCTCACTCTTCTTGCGCACAGACAATGTCTGACTCATCTGTTTCCCAGCAAGGACCTGGCACACAGTAGGTGTTGATAAATGTTTTCTGAACTAAATGTAATTGGGATCAATGCCCAAAAGGCAGATTCTCTCATTTCCATTGTTTAAAAATACCATGGATTTCCCCTCATGCATTATGTATCACAGAAATTAATTTATCCGGAACTGTTTTCCAATGCACAGTTTCCAAAAGCTCTGGTCTGCAGCCAAATGGAAATCTGCACTGGGCTCTCTGCTAATCCCAAATATCTTTCCTGAGATGGATGCAAGGATAAGGGTCTGGTCAGGTAAAGTCAGTTTGGAATGAAGCACATGAATTTTGACTTCCCATGACGAGGAGAGGATGGTGGATCCCACAGGATAGGTATACATGTCATTAGTCCTTTACCACCAAACTGGTGGCTTCTCCATTCATCTAGATCCTCAGGAGGCTATAGAAGTAGCCCTCGACTTAGACAACTGTAGTCTGAAAATGAGCTACAGAGGTGAAGTGCCTCGCTTCAATTGTTAAGAGATGATGGAACCTCAGTTTGGACCAAGATGATCTATTGCTCTATGGTGATTTACACCTTGCAGTGAGAGGTTGGCATCCATGAATGCCCCGCTGTAGCCAGAACTGAAGACTTGGAGCTTAAACCATCTCCTCCGTATATGGTGACCCAATAACAGAACACTCTGTGATTCAGCCAAACCTAAGACATTATCCATTAACTCCTGTCTGTGCCCAATTATTTAAAGGGCACAGATTAAACATGACT
Organism: Uropsilus gracilis; assembly: GCA_004024945.1. Classification (NCBI taxonomy): domain Eukaryota; kingdom Metazoa; phylum Chordata; class Mammalia; order Eulipotyphla; family Talpidae; genus Uropsilus; species Uropsilus gracilis. The sequence continues at coordinate 35,857 of PVHY01006703.1, forward strand.
AGAAATTCAGATTCCCCCGAATGTTACTGCTGTTTCCTATCTATGACATGCGTTCCTCTTTACCAATCCACTTTGGAACTGCAACTACCATAAGAAACAGGCATTATTCTGGCTATTTCCAAGGCAAAAAAGATGTGGCGATTCACAAATCTCAAAGAAAATTTTGATGTCAGCCTCTGCTCCTTGGAAAACGATACGTCCATTCAGATTTGACTTAATAAGACTTGCATTTATTCATGTTTAAACTTAGAGCCATGATGGACCCCATCCTCCTTTGCACACTAATAGGCGACACATTGCTCACAGATTGGTCCTTCTGCAGCCCCTTCCCATTGTTTTCCCCCCTCAATGTTTTGCCCCCCTTTCCCATTGTTTTGTCTCCATAATCCATTTTCTACATTGTCAAGTCAGTCTTAAAATCAAAATCTAATCATGCCATTATCTTGCTTAAAATGCACCAGTATCCCGTCTCCATGTGCAAAGGATGAACATGTGTTCCTTCCCACATGATAACCATTGGGTCCACTTCCTTATCTTTATCCTGAGTCATTTTCTCTCTGGCCCCAGCCACACTGATGCATACTTTCATGTCAATAAGCTAAGCTCTTCCCACTAGAGATGTGTCGGTAACTGGTTAACTATTCATTCTACAATAACCAAACCCAGAACTTGCTGAGCTGTGTCACTGCCAATTTCCATGGTGTAAATATTCTCTCCAGGGCCACGGGGAGCTACTAAATTGGCACCCTTGTCATGTTGAGAAGAGTTCACCCTTGAATGACACCCGCAGCTTCCCTTGTTAGCACTGTCCTCAATGATTAATTATTGTAGCTCAATTCCTGCCAAAGGTATGAATACCCAAGGTACCTACAGCACTCAGGGGAAAGCCCATGGGGTTCTGAGAAGCTGTTGCCCAAGGTACAGCAGAACACAGCCTGGAAGGGAAAGATCGGATAGATTCTCCAGCCAGAGCAATTAAAAATACTGTAGAACTTGAATACTCTCCTGATCTCATGAATCCCTTCTTGTACTGCCTGGGCCAGCTCATTTCCAGAGGGCGTTGGGGTGTCTGGAACTGTCTGCATTTCTGAGCTGCAACAAATAGCGAGATGTCTGCAACACAGTTTCCCGCCTGACATCCCACGTGAATAAAAATGGTTCAGCCTGATCACGTCCATGAGCCAAGCAACCCTGAGCTGGCCTAGGGAAGTGCCGGGAAATTCAATTTCAGAGGGGCTGTTTGCAAAGTACTCCAATGCATTACGGTGTGTGCATCATTATTGTATTATATTGAATAATATCGCATTTAAGGAGATTTCATAGCATCATAGTCATGCACAAGGGAATATAAAAGTGGTTAATAAAATAGGGAAGGGCAATTTTCCTTCAGTGTTAGTTATGTTCCTATTACCTCCGAATAATAATCAGAGGTCCACTTAGCAGGACTGGAAAGGAGCAGATCTGTAATTACTTCATGTCTACAGTGTCATTATCAAGGGCTTAGCCCTGATGTCAGGCCACCGTGAAGCTTCAGAAAGCCTGCAGACCTCAGAATCTAGGCTGTGGAGGGGAAATCACAGCCTCCTCAAGCCACGTACACATGCCTGCAGCAAGGTGCACTGCCAAGGCTCTGTGCTCCAGGACGTCAGCCCGCTGGGGCAGCAGGGGCTGCTCACGAGGCTCCCCCCACTTGTGGGTACTCCCTGCCTGCAAGCCCTTCTTCTGAGAAGGAAGCATGTGATTTTCTCCACCCGCTCACCCCAAATTCTCCCTGTGCTGAGCTAGCTGAGGCTGGTGGAGGAGAACGCTGCAGGCTTGCTGAGAGCAAAGGCAGATGCATCAAGCACTGACTTACACAACTGACCTTTAGAGGCTCTCCATGGATGGCCCAGTCTAATCCGGGGTGGTGGGGTGGGGCCCTGGGGTGACAGACGTGGACATCTGCGACCTATTTGGTCAAGAGCTGGTTCCCTGATCTCCACCTAGGTGTTGAAGGAGCTGGGCTTGTGTCCCAGGACCACCACTTTCTGCTGGCACCACCCCAGCGGTTTACATACATGGGGAGTCTGTTATCCTTGTCTGTGAAATGGGGCGGCACAGTCCCATTTCATGACTGCTGAAGACATCAGTCAATGCTATTCCAACTTAACCTACCAGTAGTGACTGATGTTCACTCCATCAACCCAGAAAAACATAACATCACTCATCCTGCTCTGATGCAAATTAACTCAACAGTGATAGAGAGGTTGAGCCCAAAGGATTTGGGGGTTAAAGAAGAGCTCTGTGTATGTGGATGTGTGCATGTATGTGCATGCATGTGCCTGTGTGTGTATTTGGAGGTGGAAAGGGATGCTTTCTTTCTCATATAACAGCTCTGGTATTCACTAACTTTTAGCATTGTACACTTATTTTCTTGTCAGCATCCCATTGGGAAGTCTAGTTTGATGGAGGGAAAAGAATACAGGAAATGTAATCCACTGCTCAGGGGAGAAATTGGAAATGTTTTATTAAAAGATAACTCAAAAAGTCAGGAGACATGCTCAAACTGTTCATGCGGGTCAGTCTGCATGGTGATGGGGCGAGCCAGCTGGGTGGGGAATTATATGGAATGCTGGAGACTATGGCAAGTCTCGGGAAACAGTCCATCCTCATCAGAGAACATCACTGCCAGGTTGAGCTAGAGTTCTCCATCAAAGGGCGATCACATTGCAAAGTTTCCAACTGTAAAACATAGGTAATTCAACTTGTGAACCCAACACAACAGGCTTGAGTGATAACAATCAGCCAGTCAACAGTATGCAAACTCTAGTCTACATCAATAGTCAGCAAACATCTCCTGGAGAGGGCCAGGTGGTCTCTGCAGTTCTGTGAGCTGTATAGCTCCGTCACTATCATTCAGTTGTGCATCATGATGCAGAACCAACTGTGGCAACATATTCAGAGCTGGTGTGGTTGTATTTCAATAAAACTTTATTGACAAAACAGGCAGTGGGGCAGAAGACGCCCACTGGTCATTATTTGCTAATCGAGGCCTAGCTACTAGAGGACTGTAGTAGGTTGGATGGTGGGGTGGGGTGGGATGGAGACAGGACTGAGGGGCTCTTGGTCCTGCAGGCTGAGAAATACCCTAGGTCCGGCTACTGGCATTACTTCCAACTCCCCTTTCTGACCTCCAACCTGATGCTTTGTCTACACTGCCAAAAGGTTCCACGCTCTGAATAGAGAAGAATCTTTGACCTAAGGAAGGATCCACCGGCCTTGCGTCCCTCCTCACCACCTCCCGGGCCCCTGTCCTGCCTGTCTATGGCACCTCTGTCTGTTTAATGCAGCCACTCTCTGAATGTCACTCAGAGCCACTGCCTGGAACCCCAGGCAACTCCTGGCATAATTGCTAACCTGACTCCCACTTGCAAGCCAATTAGAGGGAAAAGGGGGGAAGGGCCCCACCTCCTGTCATTTGAGAACTGCCGCTACCAGTGCTTTTCTTAGTAAAAAAAATGGTAGTTAATTTCTCCCCCTAAAAAAGGCCAGGGAACAATCTCTTTAAATTACAGTGTTAGAGTGTGAAGCAAAGATGCAGAAGTCAAATACAATTTGGGTTATAATTAGCGATTTCCTTGTAGCAAGTTTCTCTGGGAAAGCCATGCTTCTTCCCCTCAGCTTGCCAAACAGGCTGAGGACTCCTCTCACCCCCTGGGGCCACTGCATGCCCCGGGGAGGGAGGGGTGTCTGGGGATTAGGAGTGTGTGTGTAAACTGAGGCAGGTTAGAGCTAAACAGTTAAACTGTCCTGGGGATAGAGGCCGCTTGCCTGTCATTCTGTCACCGTTTTAGTAGAGACATCACTCGGGCCAAGTGGACACTTCTGCACAGTTGTCACCTCTGCAGGTGCAGGGACTCACCAGGCAGACATCCTCTTGCTTTTGATCCTCTCCCCTAATCTGGCAGGAGCTGCTCAGCCTCTGGGTGTCTGCCACCTATGTCTCCTCAAGAGTGTTCCACCATGCTCAGTCCCCAATGTGAGACCATTCTGCCTGTGTGGGTTCCTAACCTGGATGCCCCTGGTATCTCTGCTCTTATCCCTGTGGCCTCAGGCTTTGCAATGGTGCCACCTACCCAGGGTGCTGATTAGTCAGATCCATGCCAGGACCTGGGTGTGCAGCTCAGTCTCACTGAACACAGAGATGTCCCCCCAGCTACACCGTAGTGATGGATGGTAGTGTTCTTCATAATCTCTCTCTGCCTAAGAAGTTTCTATTTGCTTTTCCCCATTCACCTATTAAGATGCACACTCATATTTATCTTCGAGTTGTGTTACTTGTAACTACATACCTTCTTAAGAAAAGAAAACTGCCTTTTTTCACAAAGCAAGTTGAAACTTGGGGGTTGGACTGTAAGCAAACCTAAATCTATCGGAAGAAGCCCAGGGTTCCCTAACTTCCCCAAACCTCCAAGGTCCTCAGGGATGCAAACATGGAGATGTAGACCCCCCCCACCCCCAGAGCATGGAGTTGTGACCCAGAAACGATCATATCTGGAGCAGACTGATGTGCACAACACACACTCCTGAATAAGCATGGTCCCATCAACACAATCTCTGGATCAGCAGGAGAGAGATGGAAAAATGCAGACGCCTTTTGGAAATCTAGACGCCCTTGTGAGAGAAAGGCCTGCTAATGGCTGAAGCCTTGGACTAGGAAACAAAATAAGATGTTCAAGAGAAAGGAACCTCAAATTGCATAGCTCCACTTCTCCCCAGAGACAGGACATCTAGGTTCCCTCTATTTCCCTTAGACAATAAATATGCGTAGGTGGATTGTGAAAACCACTACAAAATCCAGGAACTGAAGGGGAAAGGGGCAATCAGAACCAGTAGACACACAGGTAAGGGCCTGGAGGCTCTTTTAGGAGACCTATGTTCTGGCTCCTGTGTGACTCTGGCAGGTCACTTCCCTTTCTGCATCGTTGGCAAATGAGGCAGGTAGACAAGATGGCCTTTCAGATTCTGACTTGTAATGCATCTACACTTTCCCCAGGGAACATGCAGATGTCAGTTACAAATCAGAAACACAGTCTCACTCCAAGGGCTCCATTTCCTAGCTTTACTTCTACTTGGAAAATAAGTTCCCAGGACTAATCCAGCCATTAGAACCTCAGTCTCTTCAGATGTTGGAAAGGAAATGAGAAATGAGTAAAACAGGAGTAGGAAAGCACAAAATCCAAATTGCTGTTTACTCTTAAAAAAATCCAAGATTCTGTAATGGTGGCATAACCTTATCCAATATGGTGGTCAGGGTGGAAGGATTGAGGGGTGCTTCTGTGGCTGACTTACTATGGGATCCCAATCAGGGATCACACAGCATCATGTATACATATATATAAACTTTCTACAGGCATGTATGTTACTCACCTGGACTCGAAGCATTTAAATGCTCAACTCATAACTTATGTGATTTTATAGCTGCACAATGAGAAGGAGGAACTGGGTAGATTCTTTCAGTCTTTTCAACTCTAACACTCAAGGGTCTGGGGGGAATCATCCAGGACCCTCAACTAAAAGAGCATGGCTAACATCTTTTTCCAGCCTAGAATGTAAACAGAATTTATATGAACTCACTATAAATCACTGAGAAGTGTGGTCACAGATGAAGAACATTACCTGATGAATGCTTAACAAGAGATTCCAATACTGCCCACAAAACAGATGGATGCCTGCTTCTAAGTTCATTTAAGGACAAACAAATCCAGCAATGATGAGCGATGCAAAATAAATGAGGTTCTTCAAACACCTTGACCAGTTGCTATAGCGCTCACAGCCCATCTACTTCACTTTCACATGAGCCAACCACCCTAACACCTTAAATTCAGTGTGGGCTAAGGCTTGAGGATTGCTCACCTTAATCATAGGCAGAGCCTACTGAGAGAATAAAGTCGAGACAGAATACACATACAGAAAAGCACAATAGTTGAGATGGAATTTTTTCGATGCCCAGAAGATCTGAAATGTGACAAGGAAGCCACACTAAACTCAAATTCAGAATATGCTGCATCTTTCCTCATTTAGCACAAATAGTATGTCTCATGAACAAAATTTTAGATTCTTCATTCACCAATCAATCTTAACCTTGCTTGATTGAGACCTAAGCTTTGGTCAACACAAAGCTTGCCCCAATCAGGTAGAATGACAGAAATCATCAGACACAAGGATTACTTTGAAGATAAAGCTGAGAATTTGTCTTAGTTTGACTTTGATTTCTATCTATCTTTGATTATGTTTATGGAGGTAATACTCATTCACAGCACTATACATGTTTTAGGGGTACAAGGTCACACCTTCACCAGTAGAATGGCCATACCGTGCTTACCACCAAAATCCCAACAGTCCACTATGGCTCATGTGGTCTCTACCCCTTATATGACTCTTAGCACATAAAACCTCATAATGATTAGGATGAATTTAGTTCCTTGAGGTTACTGAGGATGAATTCAGACAGGGAGGAAGGGCCATGTGCTTTCATTGTGGATGACATAATTATCTCCTTGTTCCACTGGGTCACATGGTAACGTGTCTGCTCTGTAGCCATCACTGCACTCAATCCTCCATCCTCATTATCATGTGTGGACTCCATAGCCATCCCAGAAGAAAGTGAGGCTCAGGGAGGCTATGTTCCATGCCCAGAGCCCCACTCTGGGGCAGAACTGGGGTGGCAATGCCAAACTCTTCATCCCTACTCTTTACTGGACAGGTATCCGGTGACCCCATGGACCGCATGCTGTTATCACCCCACCTCTCATGAGAGCCTGCAGCTCTACCAGATCCCAAGGTTGCCATCTCTGGTGCTCTTAGAGATGCCAGGCACCTGGGTGGACAACGTTCATGACCATGTCCACTGTTCTCAGTGTCACAGTAAGTTGGTTCCAGCCCCTCCCCTGGGTCACCAGATGGGCACTGATGGGTCATCAGGCTTCTGAAACAAAATGGTGGCCCTGGTGTGGGGAATGGGTCCCTCCCAGTCACCCTGGAGCCCAGTCTACATATCCCAAAGCACACACAGGAGCAGAAGTCTATCTGTCGGCCTCCTGAGGAACAAGTGACAGAGCCTGTGTCCTGAAAGCTAATGTGAATCTTCAGGAAAAGGGTGTTGACAGAATAGCTCAGACATCTGAAAAGACACCTGAAAAGACAATTCTGAAGGCCCCAAAATATGCATTTTACTTTGCTCAAGGTGTAGGCCTCCAATCAGAGCTTGCTGTCAGCTTGTGACACACACACATCCCGGGGTCTGCCAGCCCCCGAGGGGAAGACAGGTAACAGGGCAAAGCGACCTCCTCCAGGGTGATCTTCTGGGTCACCCATCTTCCTAGGGAGACCACCTGGGTAATGTTCACCAGGAGCTGAGCCCCCCCTACCTGGGGGGACCTGCCACCTGGGTTTTAGGGTCTCACACATGGCTTGAACCCCAGCTCTGACCTCTCAGTTTTGGGGAGCCCTGGCCTGGCTCAGTGATAATAGGGGGTGGCCACACCTCCCCCTTTGGGCAGGGAGGTGGGAGAAGGAGAGCCAAGGTACTGACATTGGGCACAGTAAGGCTTAGAACACAGCTGAACACTCAGGGGGCAAAAATTGTCACTTTGAGATGACTGCCTCACACTTCCTGTCTGGGCGCAGTTACTTCCCTTAGGGGAAGGCTTGCACCTCAATTTCTCCAGGTCCAAGGGGACCATATGAGGCCTAAGTCTTCTGCTGGAAGTGAAGGAACAGTGGGGTGAGACCCCCCAGAACCCCAAGAACACCATGAGGCTAGCGCTCACACTCAGGGAACTTGTGTCCTAACAGAGCTCACAGATGACAGCTGCTTCCTCCCTCCAGGAACCAAGAGATGGCCTCTCACCAGACCCCAGATCTGGGGGTACCATTCTTTCAGCAACCCCAGACTGAAAGGAACAATGCTTACTGCATATAGACCACTCAGTTTATGGTATGTTGGTTGCAGCAACCCAAGAGACTAAGACGCTAGCATAGGCTTCCTTTGCACACGTTTCTGGAAAGACATATACGAAACTGGCAACTGCTTTTTGCGACAAGGAGATGGAAAACTGGGGGGTGGATGCAGGAAATCTGAGTTCTCGTCATGTACCCTTGGCTAAGTGTGACTTTTATAACCTGCTTCGGTATAAAAATAACAATAAGGGCAACAGCACAAGGAGTACTGGAAACACTAATTACAATTATTATTATAGCTCGTGAACAAGGCTGTGGGGTGGTGTTTTTTCCCCTCTTTTAGCGACCTGATAGGCCTTGAATCCAGGATCCACGAAGCCCCTGACATCTAGCAACTGACTTCTGTCTGGTGTCTGCCCTCCAGCTGGGAGTGTCTGGAGATCAGGGAGAGTTGGTCTCTACCAACAGCTCTTCCCCCCCTGTCTAGCTTTACCCCAGAACTGGGGGAGCAGCTCCAGGCCCTGTGCTCTCTCCTAGCGGGGCCTAGAGTTGGTGGGAGCCTTCTAGACAGACTGTAGAGGCGATAAAAATAGAAGTTGCTATTGGAGATACATGGAAAATTCACCACTTGCAAATCTCTAATTATAATATGTCAAGAGTAAAATACCTAGTCACAAGGGTGTGGCATGTGAAGCAGCAAGGGCCCCAGCTCCGGGATCCGGGCCGGGTCTGCAGGCTCCTGACCACGGGCGGTCAGCAGCCGGCTGTCCAGGCCCTGCCAGCCCTCGGGGCCTGACAGAACTGTGAGCCCCGGCTCATCCCTGCCTTCTGTCCTTTCAGACTTTTCCGGGCAGCTCTGGGGGGAAGGCCTGGTGCCTCCTGCTTCCCGGTTACAGATTCTGCGCTTGGCGTGAAATCATGTGCATACATTAGATGTTCCTGGCGCCCGCCAGATGGATGGATGTTTCCATTCACCCAAAATGACTCCGGGAAACCATGGCCTCCACGGTGGTCACAGACAGGCGTTCAGCACCGGGCACCAAAAGGACCTGGTCCCGGACCCCATGGGGAACCATTGTGGGGGCACACGGAGCCAGGCCTCCCAGAGCTGGACACGCCAGGGTCAGCCACTTAGAGGCTGAGCACAAGTCCCGGAAAGGGCGGAGCCTGGCCTGGAGAGAAAGCATGTCCGGTCGGTGCCAGGACGCAGAGGCAACTCCCAGCCAACTTGCCAGAGGCCATGTTCTGCGCGGTCACACTGGGAAAGCGACGCAGAAGTAGGTCATAGGCAGCACCAGCTCTCAGGCCAAAGAGAGTGACGCGCACACGGAGATGGCGGCACCACAGCATCCAGCACGCGCCCAGCCAGGCCAGGGTGCGAACCGTGGTGCCGCCATCGCCGTCGAGTTAGCCCCAAAGCCGCCTGCTCCAGAGACAGGGTTCTCGTCCCTTTCACAACTCCCGCCGCAGCCTGTAGCTTTCCTACATGGGGGCGGTCTGAGCCCCCAAGCTAAGACGCGCCTGTTGTCACCCAAGCACCCCGGGAGGCGTCCGACCCACATTCCCAGGCTCTGCCTGACTCCCGAAGTCCTCCATTGCGTCCGCATGTCCTGCTTCCCGAAGTCCTCCACTGCTTCTGCACCCCATGCTTCTCAGGCTTTTGTCCCCTGGAACTTCAGACCACGCAGAAGAAGTGCCTCGTGGCCCCTCCTGATGAAAATGCTCTAGGACTAGACCATGATGATGCCTGCACTCCACTGTGAATAGACTGGATGCCACTGGCTTGTGCACTAAAGTGGTTCAAAAGGCAAACGTCTGGAGCCACATTTGACCACGATAAAAAAGGAGATGAAGAACCATTTAGACTATCTACAAATGTTTTCCAAATCTTCACCCAAAGCTCCAACTAAAGGAAAACTTAGTCCATGGTTATTTTTAGCTATAAGAAATAAGTCAGGCTTCACACCAACGAACTTCTTCACAAATGCTGGTTCTCCAGAGGTCTGGGGACAGGAGAAAGAGGCCTCATCTTCTCGTCCCTATGACATATTCTGGACACGAGGTGTCTCCAAGCTTCCCAGGAATTCAGCACAAGGGACCCACCCGCACACACACCCCTTGAGGTGTGACGACGAATTGAAACGGCAAACAGAGGAGACTTGTCCCACTGCTCCAGTCATTTCCGCTTAGGGTTATTTCTGGCCAATAGCCCATCATGCTAGTTGCCATTCATGGTGGTACTACGATGCTCTATGTTTTGTTGATTTCCGGGTCTGAGAAGGCTCCCTCTTGCTGTGGTTGGCATGCCTGCGCCCTTCTCCCCAAACTGCACTTTGGGATGTGAAAGCCCCAGGTGTGAGGTGTTAGGAGGCAGGACCCTGGGGAGGGGAGGGACAAGGAGTCCTTAGGAAAGGCGGTCTCTGTCTTCTCACACAGAGCAAACCCCCTGCCCCGATACCCTGAGGGGACACTGAATAGGGACGCATTGTGAGCCAGAAAGGATGCCCTAACCTGGCATGCTGGCACCCCTGCCTCCACGTGGGCTTCCACAACTGTGCACATCCCACTCCCGCTGCTGCTAAGCCAGTGTGCCAGGCGCTGGGCCGTTCAAGCGGACCAAGGCGCATCTCTTCAGCTTCAAGTCTCAGGTGTTCTTCAGTGATCACAGAGCTTTATCTGTAGAGGCCCCAAAGTGAAGACACCCCACTACCCCCTCACAGGCAGATGGACTGAGAGTGGTGGCCTCAGGGCACACTTGGCGATGAAGGGACCAGTCATCATCAGCAGGGAACCCACAGGAGAGCCTGGTAGAGGCCACATGAACGAAGCATGCATCTCTGGTTCCAGGGGCTCTGGAAACACACAGGAAGTTGCCATAGGAGGCCAGCTGGTTGTCCGAGAATGGAGGAAGGCAGCACCGGGATCCAAGACAACACTGAGGGCCGTGGGGGTGGCTATTATCTCGACCAGCGTGGCCATGAGTCTACATGTATGTGCACATGCCACACTGATGCAGCTGTGCATATTCATTATGTACTTTTTAGTAGGTCAGTGGTATGTCGAGAAAGCTGTGAAAAGGAAGTATGTCTTTCTTTCCACCCTCCGCAGCAGCAGACTGTTGGTTACAGCCCTTCCTTTCTTTCCCAAGTCATCCGTCTCTACCTCTTGCTTCCCATTCTGCTTTCTGCCCCCTTCTCACCCAGAGGAGTTTTCTCAGCATAAAACAGTGGTTCTCAATCTGAAGCTGGGACCCCAATGTGGGCAGTATTGGAATCTAGGCATTGCTGGCATTAGCTGTGTCTGAAAAACATAGGGGTAAAGGAGGCCCAGACAGAATAAGGGTGCTTTGACTTAGTTGCAAACCCCAGGTGGGGAAGGCGACATGTATCACCAAGAGGGTGTGTTGAGGGAAACTGGGTTTCTGGTTAGGAGGAGGGGAGAGAGGATAAGAAAGGAAAGAACAGGGACTGACACAGGAACTTTGGGGAAGGAGAGAGAGGAGGCAAGTTCAGGGATCTCTTGGAGGTTTTGGCATTTGGGGAGGACCCAGATGTGGAGTCTTCTGGGGCTCTCCTGCCATTAAGCCCTGAAGGCTTCCGGAGCTGTGTGAAGGTGGAAGAAGGGTGACCCTTAAGAAGTGTTGAGCCACCGTGCAACCAGGATAGACCTGAGCTGAACCTCGTGTTGGGAGCAACGGAGACCAAAGGACAAGGACATAACTCAGCGATTTCAGATTGAGGTGAACCCCATGCAGCTCCCTGAGGGGCAGAAGTGAGGTTCCTTTCTGTTTGGGGGTCCTTGTCTGGGTGTGGACTATTCGACTCTGTTTTTCCCCCTGACTGTAAATAAGCCTGTATGTTTACCCTTGCTGCTGTTTGATCCTTGAACAACTGCTTGCCTGCAGGCAGGAGAACCCACAGTGAGAAAAATTAAAAAAGGGGGTCGTCCCAGATCCTATAACAGATTAACTCCTGCTAACTGCTCTCCCTGGCAGTTCTTCAGCACTCTTGCCTCATTCTCTTGACTCCAAATATCCATCGCAGGGAATGCACGAGCCTTGTAATACTTGCTCAGTCCTTCAGTCGTGTTCCCTGATGCCTCTGGCAGCACTGCCCTCTCCCAAGTCTCTGGTGATGTCCTAAGTGCCAGCCTCAGGCCACACCTGCCAGGCTTCCATGATGTCGCTCTCCTGGTTCAGCGGGTCTGCAGACCCCATTTATGTCTCAATCGGTAGCAGCTTCCCTTTGAAACCTCACCACCTACAAGTTCTCCAGAAGTCTGTCCTTGCTTCTCTTGGTCCCTACACTCGGCAAAAGCGTCCCTCAAGCCTGTCCATACAAATGGCGCATCCTGCTACCATTACCTCTGATCAGTTTCACTACATTAAGTTCCCTCGATGACAAGTTCTGAATGAGTTCTCATCATTGGCTCATGGAACTATCTTTGGTCCATGTCTTTGTGTATGGGCTCTCACTAGCCCAGGCCCTGAGACACCCGGTCTTAGCTCCAACCCTGAGCTAAGAGAACACCAGACAGACTGGGTAGAGACAGCGGTCCCCAGAGTGTGCACAGGACTAGTCGGAGAGTCTTGCACTTGGAATCTGGTGTAGCGGCAAGAGCCCAGAGCCTGACCTTGCTGGGCTCATCACAGAGAACTGGAGAAAGGATTTAGCCAGAGGAAGATGACCAAAGATGGATCTTGTCGGATCCTCATGAGTCTATGACCAAACCCAGCATGGTCAGCCTTCCTTCTGGGTCTTGTGTATGTGCTAATGTGTTCCCTGCTGAGTTTTCGGTTCCTAGCAACGAGAAGACTCTGCAATGTCTTCAGCCCCCTTCCACCCTGATGTTGGTTGAGACAGACTCATCAGAAAACACCTTTTTCCTACCATCATAAAACACAAAGCTCTGAAGACCCATGCTTGGCCTTGTCGTGTGACAGTAATTCATAGAACACACATTGTGTGTTTGCTGGTAGACCCAAGGCTCTCCATGGGTACAAGGTTGACAACCAACAGACTATTCACATCCAAGTGTGTTGACTGCTCGTGAGTTTTGTGTGTGTATGTGAGAGAGAGAAGGATGTCCAGCGTCTCACTTCTCAAGTGGATTAAGACTCCTTTTAAGACAGGCATAATTAATCCTTTCTCTGAATTTTTCACTTCATCACTCTTCTCACTTAACATTTTTTGAATGACTTCCCACTCTCTCATGGTGAATTCCAAGCCCCGACAGAGCCCAGCGGGCCTGTGAGATAAGCCCTTGGGGGCATTCGCCCATCTACTGTACCCCAAGAGCTCTTTGCAAACTCTAGACTTATTGGGCTCTTTCTAGTTCTTCAAAAAGCAAAGCTCTTCCAACCTCAGGGCCTTTGACCATGTGTTGCTTCTGCCTAGAAAGCTTGTCTTCCCTCCTGAAAAGTCCTCTTGCATAAAGGAATGTGCCTAGAATGTCCACTGGCAGAAAGCATCTTTGCCATTTTTAACCACCCATCGTTCCCGTTGCTTCCTGAAGTGCATGTATGATAATGTGTGTTAATGCAGCTGATCCACCTGCATTCTCATGCTGCCTCTCACACAAGCTATAAAAGGGAAAGGGCTCCTCCCATTTGGTGCAACACCTCACCTAGTCTAACCCAAGTCCCAACAGATGTTTGATAACTTTGGTAAGTGAGTGAGTGGCTCTTTCACAACAGTTAGTGTACTTGGCACATGAAGAGGCCTAATAATGCCTGACTGAACCTTTTCTGGAATCCTAAAATAGCGTCAAGCTCTACCGCTGTTACTACAAAAGACCCAACGAGCGAATAACTCCATCCTTACCACCTGACAGCCAACAAAATGGAAACTCTCCAAGTCTGTCCACCCGTGTGAAGGCCCCATCCCTGAGTTAGAGCAGACAGAACAAAGAAGCAAGAGCAGCACTATTCACAGCTTTGAACATTTTTAAACCAAGGTCCAGGAAAAGATTATTTTAAGGTGCATATTCATGCAGTGGGATGGTACTGAGGCATGTAAAGGAATGGGTTATTCACACAGGTTACACTACGGATGGACCTTGAAAATATTATTTGAAGTGAAATAAGTCTGACACAAAAGGTCATATTATGATTCTGTCCAGAAAGGCCAAATCCATTGAGACAGAGGACTGGCTGATGGTTGCCAGGGGTGGGTCTGGAGTGAGGGGCAGGAACTGGTGTGGGTCTGCATAGAGATGCGAGACTTTGGAAGTAGTGAGGAAAATGCTCTAGGACTACATCATGATGATGCCTGCACTCCACTGTGAATAGACTGGATGCCACTGGCTTGTGCACTAAAGTGGTTCAAATGGCAAACGTCTGGAGCCACATTTGACCACGATAAAAAAAGGAGATGAAGAACCATTTAGACTGTCTATAAATGTTTTCCAAATCTTCACCCAAAGTTCCAACTAAAGGATCAGGTGGAAAACTTAGTCCATGGTTATTTTCAGTTACAAGAAATAAGTCAGACTTCACACCAATGAACTTCTTCACAAATGCTGGTTCTCCAGAGGTCTGGGGACAGGAGGAAGAGGTCTCATCTCCTCACCCCTATGACATACTCTGGACACGAGGTGTCCCCAAGCATCCCAGGAATTCAGCACAAGGGACCCACCTGCACACACGCCCCTTGAGGTGTAACGACTAATTGAAATGGCATACAGAGGAGACTTGTCCCACTGCTCCAGTCATTTCCACTTAGGGTTATTTCTGGCCAATAGCCCATCACGCTAGTTGCCATTGATGGTGGCGCTGCGATGCTCTATGTTTTGTTGACTTGCTGGTTTTCAATCCATTCAACCCACTCACATGCCACCAAACTGCCTAGAATTCTGCAGCCACCACCATCCACAGGCAGAAGAGCCCTCAGCAGCACAGCTCTCACCTGTCAGCTCTGGGCAGCTCAGGTCTCCGCCACCCACGGCTCACAATAAAACCGGAAGAACCAAGACGGTGGCTAAGAACCAGGCACGCCAGGCTACGTGCAAGAGAACTAGGTGGAAGCAGGCGCTTTGGCTCAGGGGCGCAAGGCTAGTTTTGGGGTGATGGAAAATTCCAAAATTAGATTGTGGTGATGGTTGCATAATTCTGCGAATCTACTAGCGACCAGGGAATTGCACACTGAAAATAGGTGTGAGCTGTGTGACCTGTCCTTTCCATCTCTAGCAAACCCCTCCCCCATTAAGATGGCATCACCCAGGAAAGCAAAACAACAGGAGCAGATGGTGCACGGACGCGCCCCTTTCCCACGGACGCCATGGGGGCAGTGTGCTGCTTGGAGGAGGACACAGAGGGTCAGTTTAGGGCTGGCATGGTGCAGGTGTCCCAGGCAGGTGGGAAGCCCCAGGAGAGTGGGGGAGCCGCAGGGAGGTAGAGACTAGCAGCAAGGAAGTAGGACAGGTAGGTGGAGCCTTGCAGGTGGGTGGGGGAGCCCCAGAAAAAGGGGAACCCCCATGTAATGGGATGCTCCTCCACATGATGGGGTGCTCCCCCAGGTGAGTGGGGGAAGCCTTCCCGGCAGATAGGGAGGCTGCAGGTAGACAGGGAACCCCCAGCCTGGAGGGTACCCCTCAGGCTAACAAGGCGCCCCCTGCAGGTGGGGGAGCCACGGGTGGGTGCCGTGCTCCTGAGGTGGATGGGGGGAGCCCCAGGCAGGTGGAGAGTGGCGGTGCGTAGGGGAGTCCGCAGCTGGGGGGCTCCCCGAGGCGGGTCGGGGGCGCCCCCCTGCACGCAAGCTCGCTCCGGGGAGCGCCCACTTACTGTGGCGGTGCCGGAGACGGTCTGCGCGCTGGTGTCCGCCGCGCTCTGCTCCGAGAGCGACTGGGCCGGAGGGTAGAGGTTGAGCGTGTGCTCGGGGACGGGGGTCTGGCCCGTGTACTCTGGCGCGGGGTGCGGGTGGGGGGCCGTGTATTCCGCGGGGATGCCATTCTGAGGGGGGGCGAACTGGGCCGAGGCGTAAGGCTGAGCCATGGTGTCCGGGGCGGCGGCTGCTTCCTGGTTACCCTGCAGAGGCCAGAGGGAGAGAGGGAGAGGTCAGCGGACACCCAGTGGGCACCTGGAGCAGCGCCGTGTCCAGCGCCTGAGGTGGCCCCTTCAGGCCCTTCTTCCCTGGACCCGCCTGCACCACAGAACCGCCAGCCAGAGCCTCCCAGCCTCACGGGAGTGGAAACCAGGTGGAGAAAGGAGCCCCCTTCCCCAGACTGAGGGTGTCAGGCTGAGGGTCTGAGCCCCCGGGGGGCTGGGCTGTCCCGCAGGTCCCTTTGCTCAGTCCCGCTGGGAACACGGGGCGCATTAGCTGCCGTGACTGCACAGCGTCCACTGCTCCGGGCAACACCGAGAGAGGACGGGGTGTGTCTCTCTCAAAGGAGACACAGCAGGAGCTGATGTGACTTGGCTCGTGCAAGGGGATGGGGCTCCTGTGAGTGACTGCAATGATGCGAGAGAGAGACAGAGACAGAGAGAGAGGGAGAGAGACAGGGAGACAGAGAGAGACAGAGGGAGAGAGAGACAGAGACAGAGATAGAGTGGAGAGCGAGAGACAGAGAGATAGGGAGACAGAGAGAGGGGGAGAGAGACAGAGAGAGTGGAGAGTGAGAGACAGAGACAGAGAGACAGAGAGAGACAGAAGAGAGGGAGAGAGACAGAGAGAGAGGGAGACAGGGAGACAGAGATAGACAGAGAGAGAGACAGAGTGGAGAGCGAGAGACAGACACAGAGAGACAGGGAGGCAGAGAGAGGGGGAGAGAGAGACATAGAGAGTGAGAGACAGAGACAGAGAGACAGAGAGAGACAGAAGAGAGGGAGAGAGAGACAGAGAGTGAGAGAGACAGGGAGACAGAGTGGAGAGTGAGAGACAGACACAAAGAGACAGGGAGACAGAGAGAGGGGGAGAGAGACAGAGAGAGTGGAGAGTGAGAGACAGAGACAGAGAGATAGAGACAGAAGAGAGAGAGAGGGAGAGAGAGAAAGAGAGAGAGAGAGTCTCATTGCTAATGTGAAACAGCCAAAGCAAGTTCAGGGCAAATCCGGATCAAGATGGCGCTGGGTGATATCCCCGCCTTAAGTATTTCTGCAAAATCTGGCCTTAACTCTTAGTCTCATTAGTCAGTGCTTCCCCCGGCCCCCCGCCCAATTTTTATCAGCACAGAGTATTATATAACAGCCCTGCCTTCAGATCTAGGCAAAACACGCTGTGTGATTGTTACAGTCAAACCAGAGGAATGCAAAAAAGAAAAAAAAAATCAACCCTGAATTCAAATGCTTCCATTTCAGGAAACATCTCTTTTCCCACCTCCATCTCCACCCCCATCGCTCGACAGCCACACACACACACACACACGCGCACACACACACCCCAGCATCGGAAAGTATAACCCAGAGGTCCAAATCGTCCATGGTTGCAAGCGATGAGATTGCACGGCGGGAGAAAGAGCTAGAGAGAGGCAGGGGCTGGCTTAGCAGAAGAACACAGCAGTGGCTCCCCTCCCATCGTCTGCGGTCAGTTAGATGTGACTTTAGCCTCCGAAGGACACCAGGACACAGATATCAGAATGGCCCCCATCCCAGTCCCGGCCACCAACACTCCAGAGTCTCAGCTAAAGCAACTTGCAGGCAGCAGAGTTGGGGGTGGGGGGTGAGAGTTTATTCTGAGCTCCAGGCTCAGAGCTGGTGCATTTGTTTAGAGGCCTTAATTAGAACGTTAACGATGACACTTGAAGAGAGCTGAGCCGGGATGAGTTAAAAACATTTTCTAAGTGAAGACATCCCTTCCTCCCCCAGCCTGATGGCTCCAAATGTCTGCACTGTGGAAACAAAATGTAGAGTCCTTCCTCCCAGCATCTTTCCAGCCTGCTTGGGGCTGTGCCACCCACTACACTGGGCTGTCTCTTTGACCAAGGATCACACCTGTTTCCGTGGGAGAACCTTGCACCACTCAGCGCTGGCTGATGCTTGCACACACCCTGACCAGGAGTGCGGAGGCTTCAGCTCTTGCACTTCCAGATATGAGCTCAAATGGGCATCTGTCTGAGGAACGTCAGGGAGGCTCAATCCCAGGATTTTGCCAGGCTTTGGGGGAGAGGGTCTCTTTGCACTGTGATTGGTGGCTAGAAACATGGTGTCAAGTCACAGGTTCCTAGACAGATGTTGAAGAGAGGCCCACAGCGGAAGTTAGCTGGGGGCGGAGGGGGGGGGCGTAGAGCCCCAGGGCGAAATGTAATGGCGTCACCCTGGAAGCCCAGACCAGTGTTAGCCTCCTCCATGCAGGAAAGAGCAAAGGTCTGCGGCCAGGAGTGACGGGGGTATCCTGAAGGTAGAGGCAGAACCCCAAGTGCGGGACACCATCAAGTCTCCCTCACTGCTGGGAAGGCCTCCCCCACTCCCTGGCCTAGCTGGCTTCACGTCTCCAAGGCCCAGATCTAGAGCTGCCCCCACCTCTCAGGAGCTTCCCTTGACAAGACACCAGGCCAGCCGCCTCATCCCCATTGTCCACTACAGCCTACGGCGTCACCTGGCAACATCTGACTCCCGACTGCCCTGTGGAAGGGGCGGTGCCACGTCCTTCCTTTCCTCTCCAGAGTCCATGGGACCATGTGAGCGTTGGCCACGTGAATGCTCCTTGGACAAATGGCCCCAGGCTCATGATCTTAGGCAACAGGAGAGCGTTGGGAGGAGAAAGAGGGGGCTGACCAATGATCCAAAGGGCCTCTACGGCCCACAGTTTGTTCTTGTAAATAAAGTTTTATTGGGGTACAGCCATGCGCCCGGGTCTGTGACGCAGGGCCCCGAAGCTGAGTCAGAGCCAGGCTGGTATCGGAGCCTCGCTACTGAAGCATCTCACCCTGGACAGAATGTCTTCTAACGCCCATGGCAGAAGCCCTGGGAAGCGTGGAGACACCGGCAGAGGGTCCTTCTCCAAGGAACACTCTGGGCAGGAATTAAAGGCAGCGGTGGAGCAGGGGGCGATTGAACCCGTGCCGCAGCAAGGGGCAGTTCCCAGTGACTGTGTCCAGGGTGGGTGACAAGGACACCGGCATCTCCTTCGGGATTTGCTCCCCATCACAGGATGCTGAGTGGCAGACACTCGTGTACATACTTGGGCTGCAGATGCTGCAGGTGGGTGAACCTGGGGAGGCCTGGGGCCACTTCCACACTCCTAGGAAGGGATCCTCACCTCCTCGGTGCCCGGGGATAGGCCCGGGAGTGTCAGTGCTGTGCCGGACACTTGGCATCAGTGGTCCTTACACAGTGGGAGCTGCTCCCCACGGGGCATTAGTCAGTGACCAGAGACACTTCTGGGGGGGTCACAACTGGGGAGGAAGGGGGGCTACTGGCATCTGTTGGGTGACGGTCAGGGATGCAGCTGAACATACTGTCAGGCACAGCAGTCTCTCAGCAAAGGATGCTTTGCACCCCAACTATTAAGGGCGCCAACATCAAGAACTCTGCTTTTGTGGGCTTTTTCTGTGGGCTGCATTTCTCACCCCACTTAATTTTGTGGTGAAAGATGCTGCAAATGAGTTTGCAAAGCTGCGGCCTCAGGCACTTCTCAGAGGTGCCAGGATCTAAAATAAACTGTGCGCATCGTGTGTCCAGGTGGCTCTCATCTGGCATGATGATCGCCTGCTGGGGGACCCGTTTGCAGCAGAGCTGAAACACCTCTCTGTGCCTTGCACACCCTGGCCTCTGACATGGTGACACATCACACGTGGAGGGGAGCGTGGGGGCTCAGCTGCTGGAGGGACAGATGTCGCTGCACCATTGGTTGGAGAAGGGGTGTCCCAGGTAGGGAGCAGAGCAGGAGTCGGGAAAGCTCTGCTCTCTCCAGGCTGAGCCGGGCTCCAGAGGGTGTGAGGCCACCTTAGGGAAGGCCAGGGCCGGCTGGGCTAGGACAGAACACTGACCTTCCGGAACATGGCATACAGAACACCACCTCCAGGGAGGCCTCCAGGCGCCTCCAGGTCCCTGGGGCTCGGGCTCCAATGTCTGATCCCTGAGTTTGCCAACAGATGTTGGTGGGACCCCCTACCGCTCCTTATTAACACTGACAGTCCTCCCAGAGAAACCCTAATTAATATTCCCCACATTTGCACTTTGGGCTAATTGCAGCTAATATTTAATTAAGATCCTTGCACTTCCTATGGAATTTTTTTCACCTTCAAATGGCTTCAGCGATGTCTTGTTTCCTCCCTAGCGATGCTCCTGGGTTCTCAGCTTGGCTGAGATGCATTTTCTGGAAAAATACATTCGCATTAAGGGCACCTTTCCCACCCCAGGTCAAGGCTCAGCTTGGCCATGTGAACCGGCTGGCTTGAAAGCCGCAGCCAGCTTCAGGGAGGTGACGGTGACAGGCAAGCGTTGTTTGGAGCGCTCTGGCGAGACATTCCCTCATTTTCAGTAGCTGCCTTCTCCCCAAAGCCGACCTCCCAGTCTTCCCTACATCAATGGAATCACCCCAGAGATTCTGATGTTTGACAGAGGCAGGGTGCTGGGGGGTGCTCGGAGCTGATGGGGGGGGGTGATTGTGTTTTACAGTCATCCCCCACATCACCCAGCCGGTGCCTCGAAAGACGTTGCAAACCTAATGTCTAATTTTCAATGTGTGGATTTTCTTGGGGAAATGGGAAAAACAAAAGCAAAAACAACCAACCGAGTCCTCATGATTTGAAACCCACTATTGCTATAGCAGCAGGTGGAAGTTTGGAACAAAAGGCTTCCATCAGGGTCCATGTCGAAGAATGTCCCTGTCCCCACGCACCAAGGCTTGGTCATTAGAGCAACTCAACGATAGCCGATAGCCGGATGGAGGTACCCCCTTGTGCCCCGAGCCCCTGGCAAACAGCTTATGCCCTGAGGACCAGGAGCAAAGGCGTTATTAAGGTGCAACCAAGTCTGATTCACCAAAGCAAAAACAAGCAAACAAAAATGTCATTTCCATTTAAATACTTTGCTAGAGCATGAAAGAGTCAGGCTAGGAGTGCTATTTTAAGAAAAATGCCATGGCTTACAACAAACAGACCCCAGAAAGTCACTCTCAGACACAGGGAGAGGTTCTCTGTCACTGAAACATCCTGTAGCCCTATCTTCCTCTCGGAGGTAGACTCAGAAGACAGAGCCAGAGAGCCAAGGAAAGCCTTCCCTTTTTAATTTTAATTTTTCTATTCATTCCTCTTCTCCTCCTCACCACCCAGAGTAGTTTAATCAAGTAGTTTTAGGAAACTAATGAAAGAACAAAGGAGCCAGTAGACCTTGCGAAATACTCTGGCTCCAAATCCAGCACCAACAGCGTCTCAACTGAGAAAGGATGTGAAACCGGCATATTCTTTTCAGTAAAAATGCCTGATTTGCACGGAGGAGGGTGAGTGTGGGCGCCCCTCACCGCCAAGGTAGACTTCACACTGTCAGGTCTCTGTCTCTCTGTGTCTCCCCGACCGATGATTTTATTATTTTTGGCTGAAGTTGGATTATAACATCATGTAAGTGTCAGGGCCGCACCACGGAGAGGCCACGTGCAAATGGACAACACTAACTTAGTGCCTTTCTCCACCCCACGGCCCCTCTTCTCCCCGATTGCCCACAGCCCGAATCCCACCCCTTCTAGGGATCGCTCTTCGCTCTTATCATCCACAAGTTTGCTTTTGCGTTCTGCAGTCCATCTGTCTGATGTTCCTATGCCCTTTCCAGTTCTCAGCGGCAAGCGTCTCGGGCAGCTACTTTGCCCGGCTTCTGGAATTCATTTATCCCTTGTCCTTGTCTTCCTCCAGAACCCTCCTCTGGCCTAAAGACAGCCCTGCTAATGAAGAACTGCCCAGGGACTGTCCAGCCCTAATCATCCAGCTGATGCTTCCATCTACACAACCAAGCAAGGCAGCCCGGGCCCCCCCACCACCACCACCCCCTCCCTGCCCACACTCGCTGGCAGAAGCCAGGATCCCGGGCGGGCGTTTGCTTGCAGCAGGCAGTCTCGCTGACACTCTGTTTTACTTAGTTTAGCGGTGTGCAGTGTTCGACTTCTCTGGCAAGAAATCGCATCTCTTCCGAAAAAGCCTCGCAAGCGCAGAGCTGGGGAGCGAAACAGCATCACGCCCCCCGGGGCATTGAAACAAAGACCCAAAATGCAGAATTACACCATTCACCTGCTGGTTCCAAGAGCTGCTCAGCTCCACGCAGCAAGCAGCAAGCCAGCCCCACACGCACACGCACACCCTCACACGCATGCACACACATGCACACCCGCGTGGCTGAAACCCTCTCCTTCCCCCGCAGGCTGCAGGGGCCGGAGCAGCGTGGCGCTCGGCGCAGACTTAACACAACGACGGGCTTCAGCATCCTTCAGATCGCAATTTCCAGGGAAAAATAAGACCGGGAGAAGAAATACCTGCTGTACCATCCCGCTTCCTTTCTCCTCCATAAACTTAGCAGCTGTTGCAGTCCCACTCCACCAAGCATCTGCCCAAAGCAAGCCTCAATTACCAGCGCGGGTGGAGGCAGCGTGTGGCTGGCTGGGGTGTCAGAGGAGGGGGAGCCGAGGACGCCTGGCTGACCTCCCCCTCAACATCTGACTGCTCCCCAAACCGGCCCCAGATGGGACACTCCCCGTAGCGGGGCCTGGCCCGTCAGTCACGCTCGCCCCTCCTCTGCCTCCGCATCTCGGTCTCAGAAACACACTGAGCAGATGAGTGTGCAGAGGGGAGAGAACACACGCGCGCGCACGCACACACCGCGCTCAGCGACATTAATAGCTGTTTAAAAAACATTAGGAATGCTAGCCTGCGCATCGCCTGGAGCTGGGATTTTTCATTACTAAACTAAATATATGGTACGCAACAAAGTTATGAAACGCACCCGGGAGCTTGCTACTCCGCTGCTTGATTCCGTTTTAGAATTTTAGGCGGGGGCAGCCGGGGGTGGGAGGGGGCGGGAGAGACAGGGCTGAAGCAAGAGTTCAAAGAGATAAAGGGCTGCAAGTAAGTGCGGTGACCGAGGCTGTGTCAGGCAAGCATGTCGTCCCAGAACTGGCCAACGCGTGGACGGTGACCTGTCTGCAGACTGGCCGTGTGTCCTGGGCAAGTGGCGGCAGTCCTGGGCTCCAGTTTTTGCTTCCGTTGAATGGGGGTCATGAGTGACCTCCTGGGATACGCGTGAGAACCCGAAGAAACACAGGTCACCCCCAAACCAGCACACAGATGACCCCGGATGTGCCCCCTGAACAGGCTCGTGCCTTGTGTTCAGTGACACGGGGACCGAGCTCCGAAGCCATCTTTGGGGCTAGCAGTTAAGTGTGATGGCAGGAAGGTTCCAGAAAGAACCCTGCCCCCCCTCCCCCGTGACTCCTGCATCAGTGGTCTTGCTTTCTCCCGTTCTGTCTCTCCCTGGTTCCTTGTTTTCTTCTCTCTCTCTGAGCAAAAATAAAACCTGGTAGAAAAAAATCCCCAGTGATTTCCATGCCAAACGCTGCCTCTTTAGTTACAGCTCCAAATGCTTTGCTCTGCCTTTATTATTAAAACTACAACAACCAGAGTGAACTGTCAAAACACTTCCCGTTTTTATTTGGTCCTGTCTTTCTTGCACATCGAGGGAGAATGCTCAGCGTCCCATCGCCCTTCCTGTGGACAGAGACTGATCGCCCCGTGCCTTGCTAGGGAAGGAGGGGAAGGATGGAGCCTCTGGATTGATTCAACTGGTAATTAAATTGTATAACAGCAGCGGAGGTGAGGACGGAAGAGGCTGCCTGGAAGAATTTGTCCTTCCTGCTACTCTATCCATGGGATGAGCTGGAGAGTGGTGGGACCTGGAAAATTTTTTCTTAACTCCCACTTCCCAGGGTTGGAAAGAAAATCTGGATAAGTTGTCTTTGATTCAGGTTTCCCTTTCCATGACCAATGTGTTCAGGGATGTTGCTGATGTAGAATAAACAACCTTGTTGGTTCCTGGGGGGCGGGCACGTGAGTCTGTACCCCTGGCACTGGTGATGTCAGAGGCTGCCAGTTCAACTTGGATCTGCCTTCACTCCCATCAGCCCCTGGTCTCCACTGACAACTCCTTCAACTTGGGAAAGGGGGAGGAGACTAAGACAGACACCTTTGCCAGGAATTATGAGAGTGCTCATAAGCAAATAGAACAAAACCCTACACTAGAAAGCTTTTGTTTGGAAACAGTCAGAGAGATATATAGGATGTTGGTCCTTAACCAGTGGACCATTAGTCTCTTGAGGTGTTTGTCTCAAAAAAACAAAACAAGGCACTAGGACTGCACCAGCTCTAGAGGCTGATAGTCTCTCAGGGAGGGATCCTGACCAGGAGTCTGAGCAAAGAGGCCTAGACCACTCCCGCACGGTGTTCTAGGGGGTATGTTCTGTGCTGTGCAAGGTGTAGATGTGAAGTCTCTGTGAGGGCTATCATGCTGACTTCACATACCCAAAGTCACAGCACACTAGAAAAGAATCCACTAGTGAGAGTCAGTGATGTTTCATGGAACTTACTTGTGAGTGAACTGGGTTGCAATGTCAAAGAGTTCACGGATTGGCTAAGTAAAAGGAAAACATTATCTGAGATGATCTCCAGTGTTTCTTATCATCTAAGCTTTTTATTAGTGTTGTGGCTACAGGACCAAAGTCAACTGTTGAGCTATCAGAAGCAGCAAGGTGCAACTATTGACAATTCACTCAATGGCCCCATGCCTCAGCTTCCCTGTTTATAAATACCAATAATGGCATACATTCCTCTTCCCAAGGAGGTTGTTTAGATGCATGCAGAAGAAAATCTACAGAAATGCTTTATAATGTGGAATGCTCCATGAGCATATATATTCTCCTGTGGGGATGAAATGAGTTTCCTTTTTGACCCAGTGAAATACAAGGTGGGTGTGTTGGATCCTATTCTATGCCAGGGACTGTAATCCTCATATTAAAACCCACGAGGAAGACATCATGATTCCTTCTCTTTAGAAGGAAAACTGAGAGTACAAATGAGTGAGAAAACATTTCCCACTATGGGATCTAGTATGCTCACTATGGGGGCACAACCAGAAATTAAGCACAATTTGGTCTCATTGAATTCCTATCATTGAATCTTCATGCTAAGATGAAGGTGACAATAATGATAACGATACTGCAGATGAAGATGGAGAGGATAACGGGGATGATGATGGTGATACGTGTTAAGATGTTGGTTATGATGATGAAGGTGGTGGTGGTGGTGGTGATGGTGGGAAGATGGCATTAAGGGTGAAGATGTTGGTTATGATGATGATGAAGATGGTGGTGGTGGTGGTATGGGAATGAGGATAAAGATGTTGGTTATGAGGATGAAGATGGAGATGGTGATGGTAATCATGAGAAAATAATCTGCTCTTGAATACCATGTATCTGTCATTAACCACTGAGGTCACAATAGTCAACAAAGTGAGTTTTCCCATGTTTCTTTAACTAATAAATACTCAATGTGGTACCAACTATTATTCTCTTTCCAAGGAAGGACAGTTAACTCCTTGTAGTCGCAACTAGTGAGTGCTCATTACCCCAAACTGTCAGACTCCTAAGCTCAATGGTCTTAAACACCTGGAGACAGATCAACCAGATAAACTCACAAACCTGGTTTTGCTAATTACATGTGCTTCTAGGAAAACATGTCTTGAACAAAGAACTCCGAGGCCATCATTCACAAAACCAACAAACAACAAAGATAACAAGACCTCCTGTCCCAGAATCAAATGAAAGCAACCCGTTTCATCTCACTCTCCGGCCTCCACGGGAAGCAGAGAGAGGCCAGAAGCCATGTCCCTGCCGCTGACAGACACCAACCCAGAAATACAAACCAGCCGAGTGGGCGGCGGCTCGCAGTGACGAGGTGTCATGTTTGCAAAATGTTCCATCCTGATTTTCCATTTGGAGTCACAGAAGGCAATGGAGAGGTTGTTTTTCTCAACTCCTTAAAAGTTAGTGACAATCAAATATTGATGGCGCTTTGTAAGAAGCAGGCAGAGTGTTGGTTGCTTTTGGGGTGCTATTTCCAAAGGGAAATGAGCTTGTCTCTTAAAAATTAGCAGCTTCGGAGTTAGTGACGTTCCCAACCAACAACAGCAGACACTTAAGGAAATGGGTTTCTTGTGCCCCTCACGGCTGTCTCGTGCTCTCTGAGGCCAGCACTTGGCTTTAAAAGCCCTTATCAAAGCTTGATGCTGTGTAGATTTCTATCCACCCTATCTGTATTTCCATTCCTTGCAGTTGGATATCTGTCTCCAGATAGGCTGTAAACTCCATGAGCAGAGGAACTTGGTTTGCTTTTCTCATCACTGTTGCCTCAAGCATTTCAAACAATGGTGCATCCACCCACAGACACACCCACACCCGCACACACGCACACACGCGCGCACACACACACACACACACTTGGCATGTTAGTACCAAGTGGGTTTTGCTTCACCCAGCACATTCAACCGCTGAGACTCAGGGGCACAAGAGCAACCACCGCTCTATTTTGTTGAAGAGTACCTCCCTGTAGAATAGACCAAACATGCAACGTGATTTCCTGATGAAAAGTTATGTACCAGGGAGCTTTGCCCAGCTGTGTGTGAAATAGATGTAAATGTCTTGGTGTCACTTATTAGTAATAAATAGTGAGCTGTTATTTACTGAGCTACTGGGAGCATCAGTTCAGACCAGTCACTCTGCACATAGCGTCTTAAGTTCATCTCGCAGGAGCTGCCAGCTTATCATGCCCATCTTGCAGATATGGAAGCAAACTTTGTAGCTAGTTAATGGCACATGCAAACCCCAAGTCAAGGTCATTCTTCATAGCTGAGGTTCTTTCAAGGAGGCTATGATTGTCCTCTTTTTTGGCTAAGAGAAAGGATGATATTTGCAAGGTACAACCGTTTGAGCACAAAACATTTTCCGAGCTGTTCTGATAAATACCCTGTGTGCCAGCCAAAGTCACAGGTGACCCAAAAGACAAGAGCTCTTGCTTCTTTTGCCCCAAGACCCAGACCCTGAGTGAACTAATAATGCCAGTGAGGATGGTGACGGCAATGACAACATGGTGGATGACAATAATAGAATCCAGAAGATTCGATCTGCACTTGCTACGGTCCTAAAAGCTCTATAGCTGTAACTTGCTCATGCACCCCCAAACCCCATTCCCTAGACATGGTCACTGTCATTATTTCATAGCTGAGAGGCTAAGCAAGTAATCTGAGGTGACCCAGTAGCACGTGAGGGCATGCATAGTTGTCATAGTCCATTTCTGACTCAAAGTGGGGAGTTGAGGGTGAGAGGAAGTTTCTATGGACCCTCACCTATACCTGGAGCTACTTTTCACAGATCCACAGTCCACCATCCTGACCAGGAGCCTGACGTCACTGGACCAGCTGTTGGGAAAGTGAAAGCTGGGCTGTTGTGGGTTGTTGATGTCAGTGCCATCTGCTACCACCGCAGCCATCCCCAGGACAGCCCTGCCCACTGCCATCACGACGTGTGGATGAGCGAGCAGGGAATTGGACCAAGGAAAAAACCATTAGCAAAAACAGTTTTCATAAGGGAAGGGACAGATAAATGCCTTCAAAATGATGACTCAATCAGGGGCCCTCGCCCTCCAGCGACGGAGATCTCCAGCCCTGAGCCTGGTTCCACTTTGCACAACCTCTCGCCTGTCACAGTCAGCTCTTTCCCAAAGAAGGAAAGAAAACTGTCACCCCACCGCCAGGCAGAGGAACCGCAGTGTCAAATTCGCATTCGAGGCAAATGTCAATGACTTGCACCATCGCTAACATGGTGCCATTTAGCCAAACCCACAGAAGGAGAAGGATGGATTTTGTTCCCTTAAATAGATTGTGAACGGTTCCCCTGCAGATATGATTTGGGATAATCTCACCAGTTACCTGCTCCATCATAGCTATCCCGAGGATGCTCTGTTTGCTTCTAAAATGGGAAATTGATAGATTTGGGGTGAGGCAACTTCCTTGCAAGAGAGGAGGTGACTGTTGCGACAGACGGCCCTGAGGGGTCAAGTGGACACAGCCCCCCTGGGGACAATGCTGGGGGTGCCCCCACGTTGCCCATGATGCCATCTGCTGCCAGCTTGAGAAAACCGGATGCATTAACCCTTTGTAGTAGGAGGAGAACAGAGATGGTCCCCAAGGGGATGAAGTGACAAGAATGGACGTTTCTAGGGGGAGCAGTAGAGTCCAGCACAAACAACCAGGGTCAGAAGTGGATACATCTGCTGAGCACAGGGAGAGGCTCAGAGCAGGTTCCTCCATTGACACAGCCTAGAGACTGGGCGGCTTAAATCCAGGTGCCACTGACATACGTTTCCTCACCTTCTTCGCCCCTTCTCTGGGCTGGATGCCTAGCCCTGTGTCAGGACCCTGTGGGCCTGAGTGTCCACCACCCCTCCCCTGCGTGGCTTGTCCCGACCCAGAGCCAAGCACCAGAGTGTATTTTTAACGTCCCACTTTTCCCACATGGCCCTCACAGTCCTGTGACAAGATTGTAATCTCCTCCGGGGCAGGGTTACTCCTCCGTCCCATTTCCCTTTGCTGCTGTGTTTTGCAATCAGGGGCTTGGCATGATAAGTATCTGCTGGCTGGCATTCGCCTCACTTGTAGAAAAATGTCTAATCTGGTTACGACAACTGGAAAACATGATAAAATATGACCTTGTCTGTCCTGGTGTGTTGCATAAGTTTTAGCCTCTAATAGTTTGCCACCTGGAAAAAAAAAAAGGGCTGTCATGGAGTGAATTATATTTGGACTTGGAAGGAAGGAAATTAGGAGAGACTGTCAGAAAGCAAGGGCAGCGAATGATCCAAAGAGGCAAGAGCATGGTACCTACACCACTGTTTCAGCAGCCAAGTGCTGGGCATCTTGGGTGGTGACACAGGGCGAGGTGGGGGCTGTCTTGGTGGAGAGAATAGATGTAGCCCAGGTACCTCGGTGGGCACAGGAGCCGCAGGAAAGACCAGGAGTTGGCAGTGCCATGAGATACATGCCAGGAGAAAAGAACTGTAGGGAGTCAAAGGGGCTTGCTTATCCCCTGAGAGCTTACTGAGGAAGGTTTTCCAGAAGGTTCCATGTCTACACTGAAGGGTGTAGAAGGGTGAATGGGAACATAACCAGGTGATGTGAACCCAAACAGCACCTGAGAAGGCCCTGCATGGCACTATGCTGGAGGCACTTGCTCCTACCACTTGGGCAGAAGTCAGAAGGAGGGAAGTGGAGAGTGATGGGCACCTCCTAGGAGAGGAAGGGCGAGCTGGAGACTGGACTGTAAGGCCCTTGAGGGCAGAGACCCAGGTCTTCTTACCAACATCAGCTGGTCATTTCTACCTGAACAGCATACCCAGGGCAGATGCTCCAAGCCTTTTGGTTAAATCAAAGGGTAAAAGCGATGGTGATTGCAGCCAGAATGAAGCAGCTGAGGGGAAAAAGGGAGACAGGAAGAAAGAGTCTGATCTTTTCAACGACAGCCTTGACATCACCTTTCCATGTGAAACCACTTGCTAATTGACATTTCCTTGCCTTCTTTGCCCCATCTCAATGTTGGATAGTGCCTGAAAGCTTAAGGGAGCCACTGCCTGCCTCCCACGTGTGGCTTACACTGACCTCACAGAACCAAGCACTGGAGTGTATTTTTAATGACCCACAGATAGACTAAAGAGCCAAAAGAAGCAGGTGGTCAAAGTAAGTAAATAAATAGGATCGAATTCCCCCTCATCACCACCATCACCATCACCACCATCACCATCACCACCATCACCATCACCACCATCACCATCACCACCATCACCATTACCACCATCACCATCACAATCATCATCATCATCATCATCATCATCATCATTATCATCATCATCATTTCATCATCATCATCATCACAATAGAAGAGCCAGGGATGGGACATAAAGGCTACTGGGAGCAATTATACACTTTCTGGTTTCACCTCACATTCCACATCAGAAGGTAGGTAGGGTGGGGCCCATTCATACCCATTTGCCAGAAGAGGAAGCTGAGGCTAGGTTACTTGGTGCCATGTCTAGTTTCAGAATGCTAGTAGATGTCGAATCTGAGAAGACCTCTCTAGGTATATTTCTCACTCCCTAAGCTTTCCATTCACGTGACCTGATAACTGCATGAAAGTGTTTGACCTCATGGTGCATTTCTGCACTTTCTTCACCCCAATCTCATCAATTTTTACATGAAGAATGAGAAGACTGCATATGATTTTTATGGCAACTGAAACACTCAGAACAAAAGGGAAATGAGACCTTATTGACCTTAGAAATTTACTAAAATGCATGTAGCCAACGTCAAAGCTATTTGTATTCATCTAGAAGGACTGTGAAGAAATTGCTCCAGTGTCCTCAGCATAGAGTCACGACAGTAGTGGCCCTTTCCCAATGTGAGGGCTCTGAGCTGATGGCCCTCACCTAGAGCTGACACTGAGATGCTCAAAGTCTTCACGTTGGTCCAATCAGTGGGTGTGTGCTACTTTTACTGTAGCTGAGAATGCTCTGTCTAAGGCTGTCTGCCTGGCTGGTTGCTGAGTTGAGAGTCCACCGCTTGAGGAATGTGGGATCGATTGCCTCATAGGGGTTTTGCCAAATGTTCAGGTGGAGCTGAGGGAAGTGGATTTTAATATACAAAAGTGACTTTTGGAAAGGGAGAGGAAGTCAGCTTTGTATGCATAGAAGGAGAGCAGGTGTAGAGGTGAGTCCCTGTGTTCAGACACCAATGGGTGGGAGCCAGGTCTGAGAAACTGGGTGGCCACCATGTGTGGCAACTTGAGATGTCAGGTTAATGTGCACAAACAGCTTTGAGGCTGTCAGAGCCAAGAGAACCGAGGTTGATGGGCATAAGTTCAATTCAAAAGGCCTTTGAGGAGTCATTTTCAGATATGTCTGAATGTGGCTGTGCACCATATGTTTCTACAGAGTGTGAGTCCGTCAGCAACGCTCCTCCTCCTCACTAACCAGCTCCCCTTGCCTGGTTATTAATGTCTTCTTCTGAATGGTTATTAGCTGTCTTCTTCTGAATGGAACACTCTTGGAAGCCACGCAAGGTAGCTGAAGGGTGTGCTTAGACTCAAGCACTATTGATTCATGCATCTGACTTGTGTTGATTGAAACCTTCTCGCTCCTAGAATCTCAGACTTGACCTTACTGTGGAATCAGGTAATTGCAAATTAAACAAGTTGAACGAGGCTTTACTTGGGTTCCTCATCCACCACGACTGTTCGTATAAAAAGGAGACATTGGGGCACAGATAGGCACCCAAAGAAAAGACCAGAGAAAGATGAGGCAGAGGTAAGCATGGTGCCCCACAGGCCAAGGACACTAAAGGGAGAGCAGCAAACCCTAACAGCTAAGAAGAAGGTTTGGAGAAGCTCCCTTCACCAGTTTACAGAAGGAATCACCTCATTGACCCTTGGGCAATGGATTCCAAACTTCAGGTCTCCGAGACAATCATTTCTGTGTCTTAAGGCTCCAGGTCTGTGCTCATTGGCAACGGTGGTTCTGGGAAAATAATGCACCTTCTATGTGCTCATCATCACAGACAATGCTCCTTCCTACCTGGTGGAGTTTGAGATCCATATAGAAACACAAAGACCAAGTAAAGCCGCTAAAATTGGGCAATGCCTTGTCCTCTTAGTTACACATAAGATGGGGAAGTTGGGGTATCAGACAACTTCCATGTGATCTCACTGAATTTCTTGGAGATACACCTTGACCTTGCCAACTGGAGAAGTGCAAGAACTTGCAAGATGTGCCCAGATGCCACAGGGTGCTTCTGTGAGGTGCGCTATGGCTGCCAAGGACTGCGAGGAAAAGAAAGCAAACTGTGCCTAATAGATACCTTGATCACGCGTTGAGATGAAAATAGTACGAACGTACTGGGTTAAGGAAAATATTCTTGGCTGTTGCTGCAGACATATTGAGTAGAGTAAAATATTGAAATGAAATTCACTTCTCTCTTTTTACTTGTTTAATGCAGTGCCCAGAAACTCTTCTAAACCTACATATGCAACTCACATGTGTGACTATATAGAGAGATGTATATGTATATGCTGGATGATTTTTCTATCGGTGGTGCCCATTGGTTTGAGAGTCGTTGAGCTGGGACTCAATGCCAGGATAGAACTGGCATTGACCGGCTTAGGAAGTTTAAACCCAAGGGGTTACATGACCACCAACAACAGCTTCAACACATCCAGCAACATGTGGAACATGGCTCTGGGGCTTGGGGGCCTGGGTGAGGGGGAACTGCAGGAACAGGGGCTCTAGAAAAGCAGGTCATGCACAAGGTCGTTCAAATCGGAAGCCTCTAGTCCTTCACAAATCTAAGCTGCCAACTGGCCTTCAGGTGAACATCTCTCTGAGCTCATACCACCCCTCACCCAATCTTTGTGATGTGGAAATTCTTCACTTTACCTCATGCTTTCTGCACGATTTCAGCTTCGACCCCAAGACAGCCTTCACAGAAGGCCGCTTCTGAACAGAACATAACTTTCACTTTACCGAATCTGACAAGGTTTCCAAGACTCCGAGAATCTGTCTAAAGTACCGATTTGGGGACAGGAGAGGTAAAAGGCTTTTAAAAGCTTGTTTTAACTCTGTGTGAAATCAACTGACTAATATTTATACTGGGCAGCTTTCTGCAAAGATGAAATAAGCTCTCTCCAAACAGCCTGCAGATCTCAGCCGTTCTCCATGTGTGAGGTCAGGGAAGAGCCCTGGAACACGCTCTAGCACCTAGGATGCTTAAGGCATCAGCAGATATCTTGAGTCAGATCTTCTGCAAGGTTAGCCACTGGAATTGATCAGAAAGAATCTAGTTCTTTTTAAACCCTGAAAATATATGGTAGGATGCCTTGCTTTTATTCATTCACTCACTCCCCTGAGACGTACTCCTGGCATTCTGGGCACTGAGAGGTGTGCTAGGCATACTTTTATCTAATGTGGCTGATAGAAACTGATTCAGTATTTGTTTTAGCATAGATACAATGTCCACCCAGGCATGAGAAAACAGGCCTTTCTCAAAGGGAGATTAAAATAGGGATACATGGAGCTACAGGAAAACGAATGGTCCAAACAAGTGTTATGGGTTTTACAAGTCTACGTACAAGTTGCCACAGGATCCACCAAGGAAATGCCCCTATTCTGAGATGGAAGGCAGAACAAATGCTTCTTGAATGAAACAGCAAATGACAAGAGTCCTGACAAAAACTTTAGGGAGGGAAGTGGAAATCCAAGGGGTTAAATGGCCACACACAACAGCTTCAAGGCATCCACCAACACCAAGAACATGGCTCCATGGCTTGTGTGCCTGGGTGATGGGGTGCTGGCAGGAGTGGGGGGGACAGAAAATCAGGTCACACACAAGGAAGAAGAGGGAATTTCAGACAAAACAGTTTGGATTGGATCCCAGAAGTAATGGGAGGTCATTTAAGAGTTCCAGGAAAGAGAACGTTAAGATGAGGGTTGTGTTCCAGAAAGATCACCTTGGATCTTGAATGGTGAGAGAAGCTATGGTGAATGAGGAGGGAATAGATAGTGGCCACACATGATGGTGCAGGGCAGAGGTGTGGAGGGGCCGAAAGAGCCAGAGGACTGACTGCTCACAGCACTGCATCTTTGCAACAACTAAGGCACCAAGTGACTTAAGCTTAACTCTTATAGTCCTTATACTCAGGGCAAGATCACTGATTTTTTTTAATGCAAGTCCCATGAACATTCTTCCCCATCCTCAAAAGTATTTGAAGAAACAGCACGAAATAAGAAAACTATTTTTGTGTTCTCTTGAGTCTTATGAGAACTGAAAGTCATCAAGTTGAAACAAAAAATCTCTACTATGGATGGCACGGATGGGATACTTCCTAGTTATTAAAAAGATAAAATCTTACCATTTGAACAACATGAGCGAACTTAAAACGATATTATGCTTAATAAAATAAGTCAGATAAAGACAGAACTTTGTATGATTCACTCATTTGTGACATAGAGGGAAAACAAACAAATGAATTGAATAATTCAAAAACAGATGCTTAAGTTATAATATCAATTCATGTTTATCCGAAAGAAGGGGTAGGAGGATGGGTAATAGGTAAGTGAAACAGGACAATTATATAGTAAAGGATGGAATGAGACTTTCAGTGGTGAACTTAATGTAGTGTAGACACAGGTTGAATTTTAACAACGCACACCTGAACCATAATTTTAGAGTGCAATCTTACGTCATTAAACAGGAAAATGAAGGATTTCACTGTTGGAATATAAATACATTTAATATATTTAAGCAAAACCTACAATGAACTCTCAATGTAACAAGCACTTGGATCTATGTTATGGTGATAGAGATGACGACAGTGATGATGTACAATGATATGATGATGTGATGATAATGGTGATGAGGATTGATGACAAGTGTGATGAGGATGATGAGAATGAGGGTGGAAGTGGTGGCAGTAATCATTTATAGAGCCTTTTATGTAAAGTGACTAATATCCATTACCCATTAAATGATCATAAGGACTAATTACCACTGCACCCATTTGACAGATGAGAAAACCAAGGCTCAGGTCAAGGAATAACTTGTCACTTATTATCGCTGTCACACTGATAATAAGAACTAGGGTGAGATTATGGATACAGAGCCTAGTGGCTTCTCATTACACCATGCTCTATAGGATTCACCTGGACTCCTATAGGAAGTCTTCCATATCTGTCTATGGAATCCCTTGTATAGTTCAAATACACATTTAATTTCAGTCAGCTTCTGCTGATAATGGTATGGCATGATTCAGTATATACATGTATACTTAATACAGTATACATGTATACAGTAATACATGCTGATATTCCACTATGAACACTTGGAACATATAATGTGATAGCATAGTGTGAAACAATTAAAAAAATAAGAGCTATACTTTTCAACTTTTAGGTAAAAAATAAAAGAAGACAACATGGCTCTTAAATTAAGGGTTTCACAATTACAAAAGGGAATTCCAGAAGGCAGGCCAGCTCCAGAGTCAAGAAATGCTGCTATCCTAACTCTGGCTCTCCTTCCTAAGAGGTCAGACAACCTTGAGTGAGTACAATAACCTCTTTGTGCTCCAGCTTTTCTCTATTATACTGGGATACTAAGAGCTCACCCTTACAGGGTTATTTATGGAGTTAATCAGGCAGTGAACACAAATTTCCTGTCACTATATTTAAGGTAAGTGTTCCATATATATACTGGTTACAATTGTTATGGTATCGGTGCTACCATTATTGTTATTGTTATTTAAAAGAGCAGTAACTTGGATGACAGTACACAGTGGGTGAAAGAAAATTTTCCAGAAAAAAATAATCCATCAAAACCCAGCCTGGGAGGAAAGGAGCAGGTTGAGGGGGCAGAGAATAAAGTTTGACTCATCACACCCACAATCACACTGTGGGCTTGGAAAATATCACACTAGCCCCCAAGAGTAGGAAGGGCAGAAATGATTTCTCCCTGAACTGTGCCTTCCAAGCCTTGGACTCAGCTTGGTTTCTGATTCACCTAAAAGCATCTGGTAGGAAGCTCACCTGTATTTTCAGCTCACCAATAGACACTATGCTCACAACCAGAACTGGGGGTGTTACCTACTCCAATCAAAAAAAAAAAAATCAGAAGCAAGCCTCATCTATTTTCTCTTCTCAGCCTCACTTGTTACAACCTCCATGGAACCTCGCTGACACTGCTAACTCATGATGTACTGTGTGAGCCCCCATTACCCACTCTCAGAGAAGAAATAATTCATGAGCCAATATAAATATTTCAAAGGAAAATGGAATCATTGTTTATGAGCTTGGTTATTCAAGTATCTGAGGTATTGTTTCTGGCTTTCTCTCTGAACAGAAGGCAAGTTGAGAAAAACCGAAAGCAAATGCAAAATCGAATGCAATGATGATGCTGATGGTATCTATTTCTTATTGTGGTTGGAGTAAACTGATACAAATTATGTGACTTAAAATGACACCACTGCATTCCCCCACAGAGTGTGGTATTTATGCTGACATAAATCCAGGTTTTCTGCAGGCCTGGTTCTCTCTGATGAGTTCAGGGAATGATCTACTTTCTTCCCATTTTCTATTTCCAGTGACCCCCTAAGTCTTCCCCGTGACCCTTTCCCACCTTTGGCTTCTGCTACCACACTGTGGTCATCATTCCTGGGGCTGACTCTGCCACTCCAACCTCCCTTTTATTATAAGGACCCTTATGGTTACATTGGGTCCAATTAGGATGTTGTAGGATCACTTCTCCATGTCTACATCCATCATCTAATCACATCTGTAGAGTTCCTATGTTTTCCTGAGTAACACTCACATCTCTCACAGGTTTCAGAGTACAAGGTATGTCTGTATTATGTGCATGAGGACAGGGCTGGGTATTACAAGAATCTGCCACAAAGATGATATTCTACGGAAATCTTGTCTAAAAATACCTACAATAAATGAAAACATTTCCTACCTGAGCTGCTAAGAGTCAGTACTACCCATCTGTGGCAATTGGATAATGTGACTAGGAAATGGAATTGTATTTTTATTTAGTTTTAATCAATTTAAATGGTCACATGTAGCTGGTAAGTATCATCTGGGATAAGGCAGTTCTGGGGTAGGTATTCATCAGCTCCCACTAGGTTATCAATAGTATCTACAAAATAGCATGAGAGGAGAACATGTATGATGGCATATACACAATCAC
>PVHY01006704.1:0-11800 GCA_004024945.1 Uropsilus gracilis
CTACAACGCCACACTCTCCACGCTGGCCACACTTCTGCCGGCCGCCATGGCTCCTCGTCTCCTCCAGCTCACTCTTCCAGGGGGCTTTCTCCTCCAACTCCCACTTCTGGCCGCTACCCAGACGCCGCTTCTCCAACTTTTCTCTCTCGTGGCTTCTCCCCTGGACGCCGCTCCTCCAACTTCTCTCCCTCGTGGCTTCTCCCGGACGCCCTCCTCCAACTTCTCTCCCTCAGCTTCTCCTCTCCTCCTTTTTAAACTGCCACCAGCCAATGGGAGCAGAGTACTTTGTTAAATGCTACAACCTGGAGGGGGGGGGGGGGTTATGGCCACCCAGTTTCAAAAGGACAGGGCCCATACAAGTCATTCTCTGTAGGTTCTTCCACCTGTGTGCACAGTTGCAAAAGAACTTAGGACTGATCTACCAGCATAGCCACAGGGGCTAGATCCCCCACCCAGTCACTGTCCAGTCAAGTGGAGTGTCGATAACCTTTCGGCAGGAATGCTGGAGACAATAGCAATGCTCACAAGTGGTAGCCAGGAGTGCACCACCAACAAACAGCTAGAGCCAGGTCAAGGGCCTTTGGTGCTCCCATGAGGCAATGACAGAGATAGGACCGGAGGTTCAGTCTCTGCAAAGGTCTTGGCTTCTCTTCTCAGGCAGTTCGTCAGTTGCTGGATGTGGCTACTTGTCCCCCTTTCAGAATTCTCCAGAGTCCAGAGTGCTAACCATTACACTATGGAACCGCCATCCCCCTTTCTTCTCCAAAGGCCAGGAATAGAGAGACCATCTCTGCTCCCTTGGGTCTGGGGGTCTGGAACAATTCTCACATGCAAACTCTTTCTGAAGCTCTTTTCTGGGTCCCTCTTCTGTGCCAGCCAGCCTATTCTCTCTGGGTCTTCACCCCTGCAAATTCCTTCCTCCTTTGCAAGTTTCTTTCTTCTGCAAATTCCAAGTTACAAGTCCCAGGTAACTCATGTTCTTAGGTTCTTTACTGCAAGTTTCTTTTTCTCCCGCAAGCTATAAGTTAACAGTCCTTTCTCTCATGCAGTTACAATTTACCAGTCCCAGTTCCTTCTTGTGTGGAGACCCTGGCTTAAATCCATTTCAGGGTGCCTACCTTAGATTCTGATCCAATTAGCAATTGGGATCACATCCTATGGAGTCCTTTATTGGATTTAGAATAAGAACATCACAACTGTTGCTAACTCTTGCCCAGTAACAAACCATAGAGGTTAAAGAACTTGTGTTAAGACTATCATGGCAAAAAGAAAAAGAAAAATACTGGACGGTCTCACTTGTATGAAGGACAAGGTGGTGGGAGAACCCTGGGTTAGATAACAATGTGAAGCTAAATATTGTAATACATAAATAATAATAATAATAATAATAAAAGACTATCAGGATGGGAGCTAAGAATCATTTAACTCTCCCTTTCTAAACACTGCTCTTTTTTTTTTTTCTTTTGAGACTAGGTCTCACTATTTTTGCCTGTGGAACTGCAGGCTCTCGTTGCCCGAGGTACCACAGACTCAAGCAATCACCAGCCTCAGTTTCCCAGGTAGTTGGGATTACAGGCACTTGCCACCATGCCCAGCTATTTTTTTG
Organism: Uropsilus gracilis; assembly: GCA_004024945.1. Classification (NCBI taxonomy): domain Eukaryota; kingdom Metazoa; phylum Chordata; class Mammalia; order Eulipotyphla; family Talpidae; genus Uropsilus; species Uropsilus gracilis. Next base: position 1,607 of record PVHY01006704.1, read on the forward strand.
GAACTAGGTCTCGCTACAGGTCCCAGGCGGAACTCAAACTGCGATCCCTAGCCCCGGCTGCTTCATAGGCTGAAGCTTACAGGCACAAGCTACCATGCCTGGCCCAACACTGCTCTATTCATAACTTATTTGTGGTGTGTGAAACTGATCAGGATGGTCACTCACAGCTGGTGGATAAACAGTATTAAAAATTTTATTAGACTATTTAGAGAAAATTGGCTCTATCAAGGGATTCATAAATCTCTGCAAATGAATCCCATGTACCAAGAAGAGAAACTCTGCATAGCTTGCACAAAATAGAAGCTGTTTATAGTCAGAAGGGAGTAGGACAAAGTCATTAACAAAAAAAAAGAAAAATCCTTAGGGTAGAGCCACTTTCCCCCAGGAGAAGGCAGGGGTTTACTATGTAGATAAGGTCAATATTGCTAATCTGAAAAATCCAGGTTGATTGGTTTAAGATTACACTTTCAGGAGAGGTTGAAATTGCAATTAAGTTATGTACTAAATCTGGGTGGGTTCCTTATACGGTCTGTCTTTTTCTGTTTTTAACAACCTCTGCTCTTTTGATCAAAGTAAACTGAACCAAATTTAAGGTTTCAGGATCACTCCCCAGTTACCGCTTCTGTTTTTGTTGATCCTCTCATCATGATGTTCTTAGCTAATTTTAGAAAACAACTTTAGGTTCACATTTATCAGGTCAGTCCTGGTTCCTGTGCTGAGCTTCCAACCCAAAGGAGATCCCTACTTCATGATCAGTGGGTGCAAACATGATTTTGAGGCCTTTGAAAATATACCATACTTGGGAGATTATTATGATAACTACAAGCAGAATAATTCCCAATGTTTGGTGTGCACCAAAATGTCCACGTTCCAAGGCAATCAAAGAAAGACACATCTAAGGAATCACTCTGAAAATAGGTACTTACTCAGAAATTTTATGTGATGAATTTTATTTTATCTTCTCCAGAAGTGTTGATTCAGGTGCAGCATTTGTTGTAATTTCTAACAAAGACAAGTCCTTACTTAGATAAAAGACAATCAAAGTCTCTAAAAGACATTGGACAGTGAATCCAAGGATTTTTGTTGAGAACCTATTGCTTCAGCAGTGGATTCTGCAATATCTTTGGGTGTTAGGAACAGGTTACAGCTATAGAGGCCTGTAAAATCTAAGGATCTTTTGCTTACACAGGTGGCTTATTCTGTTTACCATTGCTTTGTGTCCCTTTCACTACACAGAACTGGGATGCAAGTTCCCCTGGATTTGGGATTATTCACCAGAGACAAAGATGTGGCCTCCCACACATAATACACAGGGGGTGGGGTTTGTTCCCTAAAAATTTAAGTACTGGAAAGGAGGGAGAACTTTGCAATTGGCAGAGCTGCAAAATCAGCTTAGTGGCAAATCCAACAGTATGAGAGTTCATCTACCCTTTAGAAATAGCTTGAGGGGATGCTGAAGAAAGAGAAATGGAAAAAGCCCTTAAAGAATGAAGTATTGATCCAGTGTCTTGGTCTGAAGCAGTCTCCATTAATGTCAACTACTTTCCAAGTTTACTGGCATACACTAGGTCAAATGTACAGGTCTCCAAAATTTTCATAGGACCAGATGTTGGGTGGAGCCATCTTTAGCTCTAAGATAATATAGTCAAGGTTTGAGTCTCTGAAAGTTGGCTGCTGTCTGAGCAGTGAGGGGGACCTGATATAGTTCTTTCCAAAAGATTCAAGGGCAGTATTTGTTTTTAGTGATTCCAAAATGAAAACATTACTTTGGAGATTCATAGCCACCTATTTGAAAAAAACTGGAATGAGGACCCAGTTTAGTTTATAGGCACATAAACATCTCCAAACACAACAGAAATGGCCTCTAACATCTACAAAGGTAAAACCATAATTTTTCTCTCTACAATGATCCCCATTTCTAAATAAGAAAATTGTGGTAGAATTAATTTGTTGGCCAAAGAAGTCTAGCTTTAATAAATTCGTTCTGTTGTTTGCATAACTACTACAGTATTAGCTATATAGAATCTTAAATCTGCTTGCTGTTGGCATTAAATTTTACCTGTAATACTTATATAAAAAGTTCAGCATTTTATTGCCATTATAGTAAAATTACTAAATGCTAAAAATTTTGCATGAATTAGAGATAAAAAGTAAATGTTGCATCTTCATTTATAACGGCATACTTTACCAATTGCTGTAAGTTCTAGCTCATAAGAAAAGGCCTTTTTAAACCCAGTTCAGTTTAATGCTAGTCAACTCAACAGAGATCTATGTTCTAGAGAACTTGCCAAGTCTTTCCAGAATCTCCTCATAGATGAAGCACTTTTGCAGGAACACTCATTTAAAATGAAAACTACAAATGACAAAAGGCTAAAGATCTGATAAGAGTTCATTTGATGCAGTAGAAAATTTTGAACATAATAATTAGTACTTCTTTTTTTTTGAGACTAGGTCTTGCTATTTTGCCTGTGGAACCACAGGTTCATGTTGCCCAGGGTACCACAGACTCAAGTCATCCCCAGCCTCAGCTTCCCAGGTAGCTGGGATTACAGGTGTGTGCCACCACGCCTAGCTATTTTTTGGGACTAGGTCTCACTGTCTTGCCCCAAGCAGGACTTGAACAGTGATCCCTAGCCCCAGCTGCTTCATAGGCTGAAGATTACAGGCACAAGCCACCATGCCCAGCTTTAGTTAGTACTTCTTATAGTAAAATTGTACCAAGACATGTCAGACTTATAGGAATTTCATGTAATTTCTAGAACAGATATATTTATACCTACACAAATAGAACATAGAGAAGACTTAGTAATACATATTTGACAATGCTCTCCAGGTAACAGACCAAATAAGCTCATTATCCCCCTTTATAAGGAGTGAGAAATCATCTTCTGAGAAATTCCAGGGACCCTCTGCAAAGTTTCACTGTGAAGTCAAAGAACTTCATTTACAATTCAATTTGAGGAAGCTTGTAAAAAGTATTAAAATGTTTTTATATGAGCAAAAGGGGATCACAAATCACTTTAAGTCAATACTTATCCATTTAAGCAGAGTGACAATGGAAGATTTCAGAAGCAAATTAAAACTTTACATGGTTGAAAAATAACTTAGGTCTTTAAAAAATGACATGAAGTACATGATATTGTATTGATAATATACAAGTCTTTACCTTCTAGGCAGGCAGACTCTTAATAAGGTAAGAGAAAGCCTTTCATAATATTTTTTTTTGTTTGTTTTTCTTGAGACTGGGTCTTGCTATTTTTGCCCATGGAACCGCAGGCTCACATTACCCGAGGTACCACGAACTCAAGCAATGTTCAGCCTCGGCTTCCTAGGTAACTGGGATTATAGGCGTGCGCCACCATGCCCAGCTACTTTTTTGGGACTAGGTCTTGCTACGTTGCCCTGAACGGGACTTGAACCGTGATCCCTAGCCCCAGCTGCTTCATAGGTTGAAGCTTACAGGCACGCGCCACCATGCCCAGCTCACAGTATCTTAAGGGCAAGTAACCTTGTTGATTTAGCCGGTGAAAGCTAATGAGATCTAGCTTTATGAAAGTATTTTATTGGGATTAAAGCTTATTTATTTAAAAAATACCTCATTTGTTAAATAATCTCTCTCTCTCTTTTTTTTTTTTTTTTTGGAGAGTAGGTCTCGTTATGGTGCCCAGGGAATGGCAATGGCAGACTCACATTGCCCAGGTTACAGCTACCACGCACTCAAGCAATCCCTGGTCTCAGCCTTCCAGATATTACAGGCATGTGCTTCCACGCCCAGCTATTTTTTGAGACTAGGTCTCGCTATGTTGCCCTGGGTGGGTTTCAAAGCCCCAGACTCAAGCGATTCCTAATCTGGGCCTCCCTTCTGAGGCTGTGTTTAAAGGCACGTGACACCATGCTCTCGTTGCCCGGGGTACCACAGACTCAAGCAATCCCCAGCCTCAGCTTCCCAGGTAGCTGTGATTACATGCGTGCACCACCAAGCTCAGCTATTTTTTGGAACTAGGTCTCACTACAGGCCCCAGGCAGGACTCGAACTGCGATCCCTAGCCCCGGCCGCTTCATAGGCTGAAGCTTACAAGCACAAGCCACCATGCCCGGCCCTCATTAGTTAAATCTTAACCAGATTGATCACATATAATTTTCTCTCCTGAGAGTCTTCTCCTTCCTGTCTTCTGTAACTTCCATTTTTATATGTTCTTACTGAAATGTTACTGGGTGAGGGGGTGACCCCCTTTTAATTTAGTCAATGAGAGTTATTCTGCAGCATGGTAATGGTAAACACAGGAGATTAATTCGAATAGGAAAAGACAAACTGAAGAGTCGAATAGTTCACACCTTCACAAGTGTCCTTAAGAAAAGACCCAGCTTCCACTCCTCAAAGAGCTGCATGGGTTTTACTTCAATCTTAATGTAGTTCATATTCTTGTCTTTGGTCCTCTGTCACTGTAGCCAGAATGAAGTGAGTTCTGCAACCAACATGAGGGTCAGCTCGAGCCTTTTTCTCTCTCTTGTTCTCTTCTCTGGGTCATAAGTGAAGTTTAGCACTCTGTCATGAACGCCTTTCTCCATCTCCATCCAGCTCCTGACCTTCAAAAATAGGAACACTGCAACCCCCAAAAGATTCAATAGTTCCTGGGTCATTTTCTTTCCGAAGTAGAATTCTCAACTCCTGGTGCCAGGTGCCCGATGCCAGACAAGAACTCCTTTCAAAACTAGTTCAAATCTCCTCCAAAAGCCATTTCTGATCTCCTTCCTACAAAGCTTGAACAGAGCTCCCCCCAAAGCTCTCTTTCAAAAATTCTGTATTGTCCTCCTCAAAATGTATATCATATCTTCCCAAGAAAAACTAGAATTTCCCCCAAAAGCTCTCTTAGATCTCATCTGATCGCCAAATCCAAAGTCCTCTCTCAGTCTGTCCTCCTTTCTCCTTTCTCCCCTTTTTCTTTAGTCCCCCCCATCTCCCATTATGAATCCTGATAATGGTATTACCAGTCACACTAAGATTTGGTCCTGCTCTGATTCCCTACCTGGGCCTTGGAACAATAGCACAGGGAGTTAAATTAGCATAATAATGACCAAGCCCAACTTAAGATGCAAAGTAAAAGATCATTTGCACCACCACTACCCTGTCATGGTCAAACTTATGTTTTCCCAGTTAGGTCTGGGACCAATAGGCATGAAAGTTAATTTAGCATTGTATTGAACCAAGTCTTGCTTAAGATTATAATATCAAGGTAAAAGAAGGAAATAATCTTCTATCTCCTGGCTACAGGTCATTCTTAACATCTTTCTTCCAGATACATGTAATGGTGATGCCTAAGTTTAACCAACAAATAACACTGCCCATAATATTGGGGCTCCAGCTTCAAAAACACATTTCACTATTTTACATTTAGGAATGTTTCAGTTATTAAATTATTTCTAATATTTCCCATTGAAAGCAGGCAATCAGAAAAATGAGGACACCAGGGTTGGCAAGAAACAGGTTTATTAGTATTGGTCCTGGCCCTGGTGTTAGAGGTGGGCTATCATTGGTGGTATAGTACGTGACCTGACATAGCAAAGACAGAATGAGGAAGATTCAAGGAGAAATTGAGTCAGTAATTTGTGGGTTATTTATCTAGACTGTTCCCCACCCCCCGCTTTATTTCTTAGGTTACTGTGCTGTGTAGCATACTTTAGGTCATCATGCTTTCACCTGGTCATCATACTTCACAATGACACACATTAACTAGATTTCCTGACCCTTATAACATTCATTTTAATGGAAAAACTAAGAAAAATTTTAGACCAACATTCTTTAGATTGGCAAACCTACACAATTTCATAATTTGCAAAACATGTGCTTTCTAATAATAGTTTTTCAGGCTAGCCAGTGACATGAACATATCCAAATTTCTTCAGTCGTCCCAAAAGTAAACCCAAATTTGGTACTTAATGTTTTAGTAGAATGATCTAGATATCCAATGAATTTCCATCATTTAATTTATCAAAAACTTTTTTTTTTTTTTTGAGGCTAGGTCTTGCTATTTTTGCCCGTGGAACCGCAGGCTCTCGTTGCCCAGGGTTCCACAGACTCAAGTAATGCCCAGCCTCAGCTTCCCAGGTAGCTGGGATAACAGCCGCTCGCCACCGTACCACGCCCAGCTGTTTTTTTTTTGGAACTAGGTCTCGCTATGGCCCGGGGCGGGACTCCAACCGCCATCCCTAGCCCCGGCAACTTCATAGGCTGAAGCTTATAGGCAACGAGCCACCGTGACCTGCCTTGATTTATCAAAAACTTTAAAGATACAAACTATCAACATTTTTGAAACTTTTAAGTTCTATAAAATTAATTATTGTTGTAAAGTTTAACTATGTTTTTATCCCATTAATGTCTGTCTGAATACACTTTTTTTTTTTTTTGCTGACAGATCTTTAAGTGTAACATAAACTTATTTGGTTATAAACCCAGATAAAATAAAGTTTTTTTCCCTAATAATCCTAGTATTTTCAGTTAGAAAAACTGAAGGAAAAGGTTATTAGCAAAAGAGAAGGGATTTAAGGCAAAGCACCCTTCCTTTAAGGGAAGGTGGTGTTTATCATGCAGTTGATCTCCTATGTAGATTTGGAAACTCCAGTTTGATGGGGTTAAGATTATACTCTGAGGGAGGTTGAAACATAACACTATTAGGTTATGTATTAAATCCGGGTGGGACACAGCTTGAAGGATTGCACTTTAGATCTGTTTTTTTTTATTTTATTTTTTTCTATTTTTATTTTCTAACAATTTTGGTAATCTTTGTATACTTATTATTCCCCTTACTTATGATCATCCCATCAGTAATGTTTTTTTCTTTAATTGTAACAAAAGAAACCACTTTAATCACATTTTGGGAGGCAAATTTGGCATATCAAGTAACTTCAACTTGAACGTAAACCTTGGTCCAATGATTCCATTTCTAGGAATTCATTTCAGTCACCAGGATGTGTGCAGTTGTTTTCAAGTGCAGAAATATTATTTCAAGTGCAGAAATATTATATATTATTATATTTCAAGTGCAGAAATATTAACATAGCAATGGTTCGGTATTAAAAAAAAAAAACAAAACTAAAGGCCTGATAAATACAGTATTGGGTAACTAAGTTATGGATCATTGACACAATGGTATTTTAAGCAGCTGTTAACAGGCATTTCCAATTTGAAGTACAATTGACATATAACAGTATACTACTTAGAGGTATACAAAATAATGATTTAATATTTGTATACATTATAAAATGACCACAGCAGAGATTCTAGTTGATATCTATGGTCAAACATGGTCACAAAACTAGAACTTTAAAGATGTACAGTCTCGGCAACTTTCAAATACAGTATTATTAATACTTTCAAGTATAGTATTATAATAGCCACCATGGTATATATTGCATCCCATGACTTTTGAGATTTTATAACTAGAAGTTCGTACCCTTTGACTCCCTTAACTGATTTAGCCCACTCCTTACCCTGTCTCTGGCAAACATTTATCTGTTCTCTGTGTATCAGTTTTGTTTTTTGTTTCCTTAGGCTTCCAGTAAAAGTGAGAACATAAGGTGTTTGTTTTTCCTCTTTCTGGTATTTCAGTTGGCATACTACCGTCAAGGAGCCACCCACAGGGTCAAAAATGGAATGATTGACAGGACATGGTGGCTCATGCTTGTAAGTTGCAGCCTAAGAAGCCACGGCAGGGGCCAGGGGTCACTGTTCGAGTTCCGCCGGGGCCACATCGTAAGACCTAGTTCCAAAAAATATATAGCTGGGCGTGGTGGTGCATGCCTGTAATCCCAACTATCTGGGAAGCTGAGGCTGGGGATTGCTTGAGCCTGCAGTTCCACAGGCAAAAATAGCAAGACCTAGTCTCAAAAAGAAAAAAACAAGGGGGGGGGGATGATTACATTCCATTTTTAGATCAGGTAAGTATAGCTTTTTCTCTTCGTTTTCACAAACACTTAAGTTTTTTCTTTACCAAGACATATTACTGGTTGTGCAATAAAAACGATTTTAAGTGGTTACCTTGAGGGGGCGGGAACACGCAGGGTGGGGCAAGAACCTAAAAGAGCAGATCGCATTAGGTCAGAGGTTGATGCTACTGGGTCATCGGCGTGCACCGAAGGAGATCTGGTGGTACCGTGGTTCCTGAATACACAGAATCTCCGGGTGCAGGACCCAGCCCAGCAGATCCTACAGAGCTCTCTTCCTACCTCACGTGACTACATGCTCACCATGAACTTGGCGAGACAGACACATGCAGCCGGCGCCAGTCAGTTGCTCTTTGCCACATTCAACCAGGACAACGTAGATACGCAAGATGCACCTAAGACATCCGATCGCTCTACGCACTGCACCCTGCTTGTTGGCAGTAAGTCTGGTTATAAAATTTTTGACCTTTCAAATGTGAATAAGTTGAAACGAATCTATGAATGCACTACTATTGAGGATGTGTGCATTGTAGAAACTGCATTCTCCAGTAGTTTAGTAGCCATTGTCAGTCTCAGGGCTCCAAGGAACCTAAGAATTTTGAATTCTTCAAGAGCCACCGAGATCTGCAACTACTCCTACCGGAATAGTATACTGGCTGTGAAGATGAACCGGAGGAGGCTAGTAGTGTGCTTGGAAGAGTCTCTGTATGTGTACAGCATTCCGGACCAGGACATGCTGCATATAATCCAAGAGACCCCCCCAAACCCTGCAGGCTTGTGTGCACTGTCGGAAAACGATTACTTGGCGTTCCCGGGCCTTACAGTCGGGGAAGTGCACATCTTCGACACCTTTCATTTTATAGGCGTCTGCAGGATCCTAGCTCATTACAGCAGGTTGGTCGCTCTGGCCTTCAACCCATGTGGATCCAAACTCGCCACTGCTTCTGAGAAGGGAACTGTCATTAGGATATTTTCCATCCCAGAAGGACAAAAGCTTTTTGAGTTCCGGAGAGGTATTAGGCGGTGTGTGGACATCTACTCGTTGGCCTTCAGTGTCGACGGCACATTCCTCTGCGCCTCCAGCAACACGGAGACTGTGCATATTTTCAAACTTCAGGCAGAAAAAGGTGAGCCTCCTGAGGCCCCCAGCACTTGGGCTGGGTACTTGGGGAGCTGGCTCTCGGCTTCCACCAGCTACTTGCCCTCTCCGGTAGCAGACCTGTTCAACCAGCCCAGAGCCTTCGCCACAGTCTACTTGCCCGTCGGTGGCCTCAGAAACATCTGCTCACTGGTCACAATTCAAAAGATTCCCCGGGTGCTGGTGGGTTCTTCTGATGGCTACTTGTATATCTACAACCTGGATCCCCAGGAAGGCGGTGTGTGTACCCTAATGAAACAGCACCGATTTGGTGGCAGTCTTTCATGACTGCCCTTGGTGGGGACCTAAAGTACAGCCCAAGGCCAAGGCCCATTGTGCCCGAGTCCCTGGCAGACTGGGGAAGGGCTGGGACACAAACCTGGAAAATGAGAAAGTGGCTTGAGAACAAATCCCTCCTGGGAATCTTCTGGCAGCTGATTGTGAGGGCAGGATTTCAATGGACAGGACTTTGTGACTGAATTTTAAGAGGGAATGACAGAGACTTGAAGGTAACGCAAGATTGTAGTTGCTTTCTGATTCCATGCTGTGAAAAAACAAAACAAAACAAAACATTATTTACACTGGAGGGTAAAATTTTTTCTTTTTCTTTCTTTTTTTTTTTCTTTTTTTTTTTTTTTTTTTTTTTTTTTGCCAAAATTAGTAAGAAATAAGTAACGATGTTTGGAATGAAGAAAAATAATAAAATGTATCTAAAGACTTTAAAAACCTTATTGGCTTGTCCCATTAATGTGCCACAGCAGGATAGGAGTGCCTGAAAGTCCTTTAAAATAAATTGCGTGGTGCGGGACATGGTGGTGTGTGCTTGTATGTAGTTCAAGCGCTGGGAGGCAAAAAGGCCAGGAATTTCCTGAGTTTGCGGGTTTGAGACTACCCCGGCAACATATCGTGACCGAGTTTTAAAAAATAAATAAATAAATTGCTTGGTTTTTTTTGTTTGTTTTTGCTGTTTTTTAAATTTGATGAAGGTAATATGGAAGGTGGCTCAGGCAAAGTAGACTGGTGGCATGGTTGGTGTCGTCCCATCCCCCCCTCTCCCGCCTCCCCATCAGAGATCAGAGGCCCATCCTTCCTAATGGCTTTCCAAGACTAACCTT
>PVHY01006704.1:11900-72532 GCA_004024945.1 Uropsilus gracilis
TTTGAGACTAGGTCTCGCTATTTTTGCCCGTGGAACCGCAGGCACTTGTTGCCCGGGGCACCACGGACTCAAGCAATCCCCAGCCTCAGCTTCCCAGGTAGCTGGGATTATAGGTGCGCACCACCACACCCAGCTATTTTTTGGGAACTAGGTCTCACTATGGGCCCCAGGCGGGACTTAAACCGCGATCCCTAGCCCCGGCCGCTTCATAGGTGGAAGCTTACAGGCACGAGCCACCGTGCCCGGCCCTAAAATATCATTTTAATGTAGGCATGTGCAGTAAAATATTCTGATGAGTTTACAATTTTTAATTGTAATAGTAAATTCTACTCAACAGAGTTTCAAGTGTAAATACTGAGTTGTTACTTATAGGCATAATGCCCTATGGATCTCTAGAACTTTTTAGCCATCTCATAAGGAATCATGTAGTATTTGTCCTTTGTATCTGACTTAGCATAAATTCAAGATTCATATCGTCATGAGGTAAAATTTTATTATTTTTTAAAAGACTTAAACACTATATTTTCTTAGTTCATCTATGAATGGACATTTATGAATAATGCTACAACAAATGTAAATATGCTTATGATAAGAATTTTTAAAGGAAATCCTCAAAAATTATAATCCTGGAGACTGAAAACTGGTCTAAAAGTTGCTTACTGCAGTATGAGGGGTCATTTTTGATATTGCATTCTTTGCTTAACTCAATCACTCATTGCTTTGCTTTCTCATTCACAAATTTCAAATATCAATGAAAATGGAGAAATGAGACCAGCTAGGGCTGCTGCTAGCTTTGCTCCATGGGCTTGTCTGTACTTTCTCTCACTCCTTTTCTCCGTTGGCTTCTCTCAATCACACAAGTCTATTTCATTCTTCAAAAACCAAAAGTCAAAGCTGGGCATGGTGGCACATGCCTGTAAGCTTCAGCCTATGAAGCAGCTGGGGCTAGGGATCACGGTTCGAGTCCCACTCGGGGTAACACGGTGAGACCTAGTCCCAAAAAATAGCTGGGCGTGGCGGCGCACGCCTATAATCCTAGCTATCTGGAAAGCTGGGGCTGAGGATTGCTTGAGTCTGTGGTACCCGGGGCAATGTGTGTGAGACCTAGTCTCAAAAAAAAAAAAACAAAAACAAAAACAAAACAAAAAAAAACCCTAAAGTCAAAGTTTTGATTACTCTTATTTTTTAACTAGATCACTCATCGTTATTTTCAACTGACTTTAGGTACTTTTTCTATTCGCTTTCAATCTATAGTTTACTATTATATAAATTCTATTTGAAGCCAATCTGGCAAGACTTTTTATAGATAAATCGAATGGCTTTTCTTAGTACCTTTCCATTTCTACCTCTGTTTAACTTAATTGACAAAAAGTCTTAAAACTTTCTTTTCCCATGTTTTTCTGGTTTCTCTTTATGTCACCTTTGTGGCTCTGTGTGGTAGGCTGGCTGGGTAATGAGCCCAAAGATGACTAAGTGCTCCCTCCCCCCTTTTTTTTTTGAGACTAGTTCTCACTATGTTGCCCAGGATACAGCAGATTCAAGTTGCCCAGAGTACTGCAGACTCAAGCAATCCCCAGCCTCGGCCTCCCATGTAGCTGGGATTATTGTCACCCGCCACGGCGCCCAGCTTTTTTGAGACTAGGTCTTGCTATGGTACTCTGGGAAGTCTTGAACCTGAGAACAAAAGCGATCCCTGGCCTCTTGCCTCCCAGCGTTTGAACAGATGCATGCCATCATGCCTGGCAAATGACTAAATCCTAATTCCCAGAACCTGTGAGTATACCTTATATGACAAATGAGAGTTGTCAGGTGTGACTCCATTAAGGGTCTTGAGTTGGGGGAGATTATTTTAGATTAGCTTGTAGGCAGGATATGATTACAATGATTTTCAGAGTAGCAGTAGAGATGGAGCAGAGGATGGCATTGTGATCATGCAAGCAGAAAGAAGTGATGCCCTTTATTGCTAACCTCTTGGGCTCTTGCTAGGACTGGTGGTACAAGGGACTTTTACTCTTTGGAAGTCATGTCAACTATGAGATCCACCACCTTGTTGTAGTCAAATTTACTGTCAAACCAGGAAAATGAACTTGACATTGTGTTATTAAAATGAAATGACTATGTGCATCAGTTTGTTTTGCTATTTTGATTTATTAAGAAATAAAATATAACAGTCAAAAAGATGATCAAAGAGTTTTTCAATATTATAATGGAGTATCAGATAAAAGTTAATACATGAATTACCTAACTTTCTAAGTACCCATATTTTAAAATTTTTTAAATTGTTATTATCATTTTTTTTTATGCTTCCAATGGCCTTTATTAGCTACAACTGGAGACTGTGGGCTTTTGTCCATTGGGAGGTTCCAAAGATCTGGTGGTGTCTTTCTTTCTTTTTTTTTTTTTTTTTTTTTTTTTTTTTTTTTTTTTTTTTTTTTTTTTTTTTTTTTTTCGAGACTATGTCTCCCTATTTTTGCCCATGGAATCACAGGCTCACGTTGCCCGGGGTACCACGGACTCAAGCAATCCCAAGCCTTAGCTGGGATATTACAGGCTCACACCACCATGCCCAAGCCGCAGCTGAAGCTTACAGGCACGAGCCACCGTGACCAGCTTTGGTAGTGGCTTTCAAAACTGCTACATACCTGTTCAGATTTATTTACTACTGATCAAGGTATTTTGTAATTCTTTAAGAGCCGATGCTGATTGTAGAAAACTAATAGCAATGCAAAGATTCTGGTTCAATAGCATCATAAACAAACTTAGTAAAAGCTGGGCTTGATGGCACGTGCCTGTAATCCCAGCTACCTGGGAGGCTGAGACTAGGGATCACTTGAGTCCATGGGTTCAAGACTACCCCGGGCAATATAGCAACACCAAGTCTAAAAAAATTAATAAAATAAATTTAGTAAAGATATAAACAATACCTATAGAAATGGTAGCTCAAATATTACTTTATTTGTCTATAGGATATGAACCAGTTGTATACCTAATTTAGCACTCTTATTTCATCATATACTTCATCTTTAGGACTATAGCCACTCCTACAGGCCTGAGACCCTTCCTGCTGATTCCTGCATTCATGACTTACGTAAATTTGTGACAGTCATTTCAAATTTGTATGAAACACGTCATCTTGTTATTCTAAGTATCTATTTCTTTCCAGTACCTGACATAGCATTATTATTTTTAAAATATTTGCTAAATGAATAAATATTTAAAGTTCCACTTCATACATTGTTTTATAAAGTAAAATAATTTAACATTTTAAAATTATGCTAAAATTTAATATTAAAGTAGTTACTACTATATTTTAGGTATTTGTCTAGGTACTATATTTTAGGTGTTTGTCTAATTATCATCAATGGTGAACAAAGACAAATTAGTAATGTTCTATCTACTCAGACCCCATACATTCCTGACTCAATAGGAATGATAAAAAATTCATAACTGGAAGCATTTTAGATAGTCCAGTCTGATTTTAGAGAAGATGGACTTATTTTATAATTGAGATTAACAAGTCAGGAAGGTTTAAGTGATTGGTCTAAAATCACACCTAGATCCTATCATAGCCTGGAACCACCTTCCTGGGGCTCTGTCCATTACCATCCATCTTGCTACCAAGTAGATAGATTAATGTCACTAAAGACAAGTATTTGGATGTGGAGACAAGCATTTTTGTTTTAAAGAAGAAAATAAAGGGGTTCTTGTGACTTGCTTGCATGTCTAAATTAATACTACCTTTAATGTTCAGGCACATGTAGTAATCTGCACTCTCCAACTTGTCATTTATATAGTATTTATGATAATATCTTCATTTAGGCAGTAAAAGGCTTTTTATCTTTAAAATTCTTTGGAAATACTGATTCACTTAAAGAAGAAATGATTCATCTGTTATAGCAAAGGTCAGTAGACTGGACAAATATGTCAAATCTATCCTTATTTTTGTTTAATCTATGAGTGAAAATGGCATTTGTATTTTAAAAATATTGGGGAAAAATTAGAGATGAATAACATTTTGTAACATGTGAAAATAATATGAAATTAAAATCTTAGTGTTCATGAATACAGTTTAATCAGTATTCAGCCAGACTCACTCATTTGAGTGGTGTCTATGATGCCTTTCTCTTTTTTTAACTTTATTTTCTTACAACAATGGTCATCTTCTAGCTGTGTGCAGCTGGACTGCCTGATTTTCTGATGCCCTGTGGAAATCTGCCCAAAAGACTCCATCAGAGAAGAGGCTGCCCAATACCCACACCTGTCCCACATGGAAATGTAGGTTGGCTCCCGGCCTGAGGGCCCTAAACCCGCAGGCACCCGCCACCCACATGAGACTCCAGTGTTACAGGACTCACCTTGATCCCACCTACCCTGAGGCTGAGGCTGTCATGGGGAACACTTGGCACTGGGGTGCCTTGCTCAAGGCTCAGGCCTCATTGGGGTGCACAGAATCATGCCTTTGGCCTGACTGGGACTACGGTCAGGCTTGTATTACTGCCTTTTCAATGTCCTGCAGAACTGAATAGTTGCAACAGAAATTTACAGCCTACAAAGTTTAAAATACTATCTGTGGTGGTGGGCACAGTGTGAGAACACATTTGTAGAGGTGTGAAACATAACAGAGTTGTGTATCATAACCTCAATGAACATATCTTAAAAATTTTTTAAATTTTATTATCTGACCCTTTATGGAAAAGTTTACCCACCCTTGCTTTACAGCAACAAATATCATACATACTTCCCTTTTACTCCCAACTTTTGTGAGACATTTAGACAGCTATTTAATAGAAACCAGTGATTGCAATATCTTTGAGCACTTACACCAAAGTCTTTTCTCTAAATTGCAGGAAAAAAACCAAATAGAAACAGATTTCTCAGTTTTTCTTCTTGCTGAATGTCTGAATATTCTTTCCTCCAGAAATTAAAGCTTACAAGTGATGGTTACATCTGGGAGACATAAAAATCTCTCAGCTTGCCAACAGAAAGTATGTATTGTGATCATTTGTAATGGGACACAAGGAACAGTCCCCCCATGGGATTTGGCATTATTCAAAAGGGAAGATGTGTTTCTTTTTGTCATGACTTTGTCTTGAGTTCCTTCTCTATGCTTAAATAGTTAAAACTAAATATATCACATGGATTTAAAAGCCTAGAGTTGTCTGAGAAGTAAGTTTTGAACTGAAAATAGACATAATCAAGACAAGTTTTTTGTTTTACTAAGGAAACATCTTAAGTATTAAAACTTTTTTTATTTATTTTTATTTTTATTTTTTTTTTTGAGGCCACGGTGGCTCATGCCTATAAGCTTCAGCCTATGAAGTGGGTGGGGCTAGGGATGGCGGTTCGAGTCCCGCTTGGGACAACATAGAACTAGTCCCAAAAAATAGCTGGGTGTGGTGGCGTGCTCCTGTAATCCCAGCTACCTGAGGCTGGGGATTGCTGGAGTCTGTGGTACCACGGCCAACGTGAACCTGCGGTTCCGTGGGCAAAAATAACAAGAACTAGTCTCAAAAAGAATTTTTTGAACCTCAGCTCAAAACAAAAAAATAATTGACCCTCAGCCTCAATTACAGGCGTCTGTCACCACGCCCAGCTATTTTTGGGGAGACTAGGTCTTGCTACGTGCCCCCGGCGGGACTCGAACCGTGATCCCTGACCCGGGCTTGGGGCTTCCTAGCCTGTCGCTTACAGGCATGTGCCACCATGCCCGGCCTCTGAGTATTAAAACTTAACCTTGTCCAATAACTTTACCATCAACCCCATTAAAGTTTGCTGACAAGCAAAGAAAGCTTCATATGGAAACGTTTGTCTCCATTGGAAGTTAATTAATGCAACTTAAAGCAGCAACGAAATACCATTTTTCTACATTAAAGTACAGAGAAAAGATATTATACTTTCTAATATTGGTCATTGTATAGTGGTGACTTAATGAATGTTGATATTCTTTTCAGAGATATTATTTTTTGACACTCAAAAGATTTCCAAAAAATGTCAAAAGTCATTCAAAGGATTTCAATGGAATATTGCAGGTTTTAGTGCACTTTGAGAAATAACAAATAATTCTAAATTAAATCCTATCTTAGATAAATGTTTTTTATCTAAAAAGTGTTTTTTATTTAAAAATCTAATAAGTCAATCCCCTATTTAAAATTCTTTTGATATTCCCAATAATCTGCTGAGTAAAATCCATTCTCTCTAGTGATCGTAAATCAAGTCTGTCATCTTACCTGGATTTTCTTGTCTCTTTTTATATTTATCAGTAGCTTTTTTTTTTTTTTTTTTTTTCTTTTTAGACCAGGTCTCGCTATTTCGCCTGGGGAACCACAGGCTCACGTTGCCCGGGGTACCACGAACTCAAGCAATCCTGAGCCTCAGCTTCCCAGGTAGCTGGGATTACAGGCGTGCACCACCATGCCTAGCTATTTTTTGAGACTAGGTCTCACTATATTTCACCTGGCGGGTCTCGGGTCTAGAGTCTTGAACCGCAGGCTCAAGGGATTCCTTGTCTCAGCTATGTTCTGTAGCTGCGCTTAAAGACACACACCACCCTGCCTGACTAGTAGCTGCTTTTCTAATAGAATCAAGTACTGGTGCTTAATCCCATCAATTTCATTAATAAATAAATACCTCTGTTTTCCCTTCTAGTAAGAAGCAAAAATATATTTGATTTTAAGAAGTTTAGGTTTTTTTCTTATTAAATAAATAGTACATGCTATTTATCTTAATAAATAAATGCTCAAATATTAAAGAAATGTTAATTTAGAAAATGAATTTACCTGTAACCTCTATTCTTCACATATCAATGTAAACAATTGGCAAATATAATATTACAGACTTTTCCTTCCTATGTATTTATAGTAGCACATATATGGTAAACTTTATTAAAAGCTTTGAAGTCTGATTGTCTAGAATTTTGACTCTACCTTTGAGTAGTTGGTGCTCTGTGCTCATTTATAAAGTGATAATAGCAGGGTATACTCAATGTAGCTTAGTTTATTTAAGCAATGCCGATCTGGTGGACTTTTGTCTCTGTGGCATGCTGACCCATAAGAACTTTTGCTCACTTTTTTTTTTTTTTTACCTCTACTCAGTTGACAATGTGTTGGTATCTTGAAATCAGTCATGGTAGGAGTATTTACACCATGGAAATCGGCAAATACAACATCAAGACTCCCCTTCCTTGCCCTCCCCCACTCCTTCATACCTACACATATACCACTGATCAGTGAATTTTTGTGCAGTTACCAATTTTTTGTTATATGTGGGAACAATGGTGGCCATTGGTGAGGGATTTAAAATAATTCGCCAAAGATGAGATTAAAGTTAAATAGAACTTATGAGGATAAGTTGAGTGCTGAAGACAAAGCTAAAGGAGTGGCCACTAGGTAAAGCAGAGGAACAAAGCTTTTATTGCTTTTATTCCAATATTTCTGAGCACCATTAGATATGACATCAAAAAGGATGGCAATGCAGGGCACTTGCCTTCAGTTTCTTGTTGATTGTTTGGTGCAATGTTCCCTGCTTGCTTAGCATCATACTTCATCACCAGTTCTCCAGTTGCAGCCCTTTAGCTTGCTGTCTCCTGACTCTGTGGCATGTTGGCTCTACATGATGTGGTCAGTCACCCTGCACAGGGCTGCAGATCTGTTTTTTGTTTGCAACATAATGTAAACATCTGAATCTATATATTGTGCTCTGGTGAGGATACTTCCCAAGGCATATCCTTAAAAGAAAAAAAAAAAGTATCCCACATAAAACATTTCATTTACTCCTCTCATTAGTTGCTTCCTTCCTCTAACCAGATGATGAATCAGAAACAGGAAAAATGATTGGATCTCTTTAAGTGGTATCGTTTTTTCCTTCCCTGGATTCCACCAATGCTGTTGCTTGTTTCAAGTAACTTGGAATAACATTGTCATACTTTCAAGTGCTGGAGTGGTACCTGTGTGCAGAGAGGCTTTATTGAAATCTTTCAACTTTGGAAACAATTATTTGATGTTCACTAGGAGACTTATCTCCCAAGTTCTTTCTTCCCTTAAGGAATAGATAACAAGTGAAAGGAGATGTAAATTTGAATCCCAGCTAAATTCCATTCTTATTATAATGACAAAGCTGCTAATCACATCACAAAAACAAACTCCTTTTAACTTTGTCTCTGAACACAAAGTGGATTTGTAAAACACAGATTCTTTTATCTTTAAATGCAGATTCTTAAAGGTACATAGAGACATACAATAGAGAAGATTTATCAAGGGAGCATCAGGAGGGCTAATAAAAAATGAACATGGAAGAAAGCAAGCTAATTCCCTGGGTTCATTGTTGCCACAACCCCCTCCCTCATTCTTTCACCCTCTCTTGGAAAGTATTGTAAAAGCAGTGTAGGACAGAATGAGAAGCAAATGGCGAGTTTGTACTGAACGGTTTTGTGCTATTCATACTTGCCCTACTTATTTGGAAAAACTAGAGTAATTTATTTGACAGTTTTACATCGGGCTGTCACTTAGGGGTATAAAGAAGGAGAAAGAAGAAAAGCCAGAATCTAGAATCCGGGATAAGCCTGGCCAATTGGCCTGAAAGAAAAGAGAGAACAGAATATATTTAACCTTATTTGCATATCAGAGCAACTCAGGACAATTGATTTAGTTACAACCCAAAACACACAGTGACAATTATTAGAGTTTACTTTTTAATCTATTTTTAATTGAGGTAACATTACCACACTGTATGTTTAAGAGTACATGTTCACACCTAGCACAGTGTTAATTTTATAGCACAGTTACATGTTTAGCTTACAGCAAAATTCCCAATAAAATCTCCATATTTTAGAGAACAAAAATATGAAAGTGAGTAGGAGTGTTCAAAGTTTTATTTTAAGTAAATATTGTAACCATGAATGGGAATAGAGAGAAAAAGAATGAGTTTGTTGAATATTTTTTAAAATTATGATGTTATCAGACATTTAAATGAGAAGTTAAGACCTCATTGCTTTCCTTCTTTTTTTATGTTAATATTAAAATTAATGTAATTTTTGTTCTCATAAAACAAAAACAGCAAATTTTCCTAAAAGCTTATGTTTGGAGAACAAAAAAAGTTAAAATCAGTGTGTATATTTTGAGCTGAGGCAAATGTGCACAAGAAGAAAATTACAAGAAAGTCTGAAGAAATCACAAACCATGTAAACATTAAAGTGACATGTCTCAATGTTACCACAGTAAACAAATGAATAAATAAATTATATTTCTCTTCAGGTCATACTAATTAGGATTTGAGAGTGCATGTCTTTGGTGGAGGGTAGGGAGGAATATGGGCCAAAAATGCTAGTTACAACTTAAACAAAAGTTAAATATAGCTAAAGCATTTTTGTTTGTCCTTGTAACTTCTCAGTTTCTGAATACATGGAACGCATACCTAATCCTATATGGTTATAGAAATAGTATGTATATATCATGTAATCAGTATGATACTTTTGAGTAGGAGCTGCTTTATCTATTTGCTGGTTCATGAATTATAGGTACTTGTTCATTTTCTCTTAAATCCCTTCAAATCTGAGGCATGTTCATTTTCAATGTGAATAACATTTAGCATCCATGATGATAAAAATACTGCTGAGAAGGCATGAAAACAGCCAAAGTCAACAATTGTAGCCAGATCCAGTGTCATAACTCTAAAAACACAGTCCTAGGGTTAGGTTGGAAAGTTTACAAACTAGTTTAAAAGGTACATTGCTCCTTTCTCTTCTGTTCTATCATCTATGTTGTCCCTGTCTTGAGTGATATGTAGGTATAGAGACAGATAGGGCCATGAGCTCCTCAGGTCTTTCACTTGTACTTCATTCCAAATAAAGCCAATCCTCTCATCAGCAGTTTGTTCTGACTGTTTGTTTGTTTTGAGACTAGGTCATGATATTTTTGCCCGTGGAACCACAGGCTTTTGTTGCCCGGGGTACCACAGACTCAAGCAATCCCCAGCCTCAGCTTTTCAGGTAGCTGGGATTACAGGCGCACGCCACCACGCCCAGCTATTTTTTTGGAACTAGGTCTTGCTACAGGCACCACGCAGGACTCAAACAACCATCCCTAGCTCTGGCCGCTTCATAGGCTTAAGCTTACAGGCACAAGCCACCGTGCGCAGTCCTTTCATGCTGAGCAAACATGAGTGAATGCGGTGGATATTGGCATTGGTGGAGCCGGTGACTGCATGGTTTATTGATTGCTATTGTGCTTTTGGGGGGTCTTCATATTTTCCAAATCTTAGAAGTAATTTCACTTAACAAAAAAGTAAAATCAAAGCTTCCTCACTCTTCACAATGTGTGGGAATGAAGAAAGAAATTTGAGACTTCTTGCATTTGAATGCTGTGGTTCTTTTGTGTGTCTACTGTGTAGAAAAAGACCAAAGACCTTTTATTGGGAGAATAGTGATGTGAAGAAATGGTTCTAAAGGGGAATTTTATTTTTCTATTTTTTTGCATGGTATAGATGTAATAAAGACTTTAAAAAATAAAACTATGGTGGAGACAGAACTTAAACCACAGTGCATAGAAAAATTAATGAGATATTTTATGGCATGGATGCTGATCAGAGCCAATATTAGCTGCTCCTTTTCTGTGCATTGGTCATGGCATTCAAACCTCATAACAGTAATAGGAACTAGCTATGAATTACCATCCTCATCCCTTCCTCATCATAAGCAAAACAGGCTGGGAGGGATTCAATAACTTGTCTATGATTGTAAAGAAGGTATTAAAATGTATTCATTTATAATACAGAAGTCTAAAAGTTAGAGTAATAAATTATTTAAATATAACAGAATATTTCTAAAAATTTGGTTCTGAGAGCTTGAACATTCTAGAAAGGAATGTGCTTCCTGAGCAACTTCCAACATTAGGGAACTGGATGCTTATATACAAGATATTTTAGATCTTTAGTTCATGGTTCATGTAATGTTTTTAACAGGTCAGAAATTAGACCCTTTTGTGCATTAGGTTCTATCCTGTTTTCTCAGGCTTTGAGGGGAAAAATTGAGGTTTCATATATATCAATCAGTGATAATTTGGAATTATTCTTTGGGGCCAGTTTTTCTGGAAGGTAGCATTTTGGCTTTTGAAAAATTCCAATCAAAGGTGAGTTTAAATTGGGAAAATTTGTTTTACACTCTTAGTTAATTTGCATACCTTTAACCTAGTAGGTTTGCATATTTACTAGGACCTGTCAGACATTTCCAAATCTACATTTCACTTTTTAGGAAACAGAATCAGTATTTTGTGGAGTTTTGCTAGACTGTAAAATTATTGGGAAGTTTACATTTTATACTGGAGAATTATTTGTGTGCCTGTGTTGTGAAGGTTTAAATTATATGTGAAGGTTATGAATTATATTCTCCATGAGGTAAGACAGAACATACATAGGCAGTGCTTATATGACATTAAAGCATTTAATGGGAAGTAACTAAAGGAATGGAAAATGATTAGCCCTGTTTGGACACACTGGGATTCATGTGTGGTTTATATGTGTAAACAAAACTCTTCCTGGCTGAAGTTAGTATGTGATCACTTCATTTTAAATTGATAGATAAAAATAGTGTATTTCTTTTTTTTTTAGTAACAAACCAGGAAATACTTTGACAATTGATTTCCAAATTAGATTATATGTCTGTTATCTGTTACCTTATTATTAATTTACAGTGTTATTTTTGAAAGACTACTGGAGAGCCAAATAAAATATTGAACATAATGTTTCAATTTTTTCCTCTTCCAAAGTGATCTTATATAAATAACCCAAAGTCCCTTTCCTTCACTGAGTTATGACACAATTCCACATTACATATTAGATTTCCGTCACTTTAAGGTCTTGCAAGAATAAACAGTAAAGTGACGGTGTGGTTTAGCATTTAGAACTCTGAAATGGTAGGTAAATTAGCTAATAGAATAGCTAATAGATTTCATTGTTGTATTTAGGGAAAAATATTGGCCTTTTATTATTTTTATATTAGAAAAATGTTAACAGTTATGTGTTTCAAAGTCTTCACCAAAATGTCTCTGAAATTCCTTTGTCATTATCATATATGATAATAAAAATATTTTATTTTTTAAGCAAAATCCAGTGGTTATTTTTTGATATCATTGAAAACTCAGTCTTAAATTCTGTCTTATTTAGGTTATACTTATCATTATGCTTTCAAAGAATTGGATCATCACAGCTTTTCTGAATAAGCCAAACAAATGAATGTGAATATTTCACCATCACGTTTTTACATTAAATATATTCCCTTAAGATGTGATCCCAAAGCAGTGCTCAGAGATACTTGACAAATTTACAAATCAATCTACTGCTACTTTCTGTAGATACTTTACATAGTCTTCATTAAATTACTGCTGAAAAATGTAGAGTTTATTGACCTACATTCCTAGACCTTTTGACACTCATTTAAGAGACACTAAAACAATGATATGAGGTTTATTTAACTACTCTCAGCTGCCACCATCATTACCTAAAAAGATAGGTAAACATTGATAAGACATCAGAGGGCCTTTTACAAACCTTTTAACTCTTGGAAAGCTTCAGGACTTCATTCTTCAGATTTTGTAGAGGAGAAAGAAAACTCCCATCTTCCTCATTTTCCTCCTTGATATATAAGAATACACCTGATTTTCAAGGTTTAAATTGATGGTGGGCTTGATTTATTTAGATGTACTTCCAATTCTAGAGATTGAATTCTAGAATCCAGATTTTAATTGGGCCCAGTTAACTGTGGTACAGGGATGGCTAGGCTAAGAGAAGCCTTCACACTTTAATAAGTGAATCACATCTGTTCATTCCAACATGAGTCTGACAGACTTTTCCCCATCTGAATTTTCTTTGTTTGCATTCATGCTTCTCACCTTCAAGGACAGAGAGGTTCAGGTGTATAACAAGTCAAAAACATGCTGCATGTGAGCATCAGATTTATTTTTATCCATAGGCAGTCTCACCTCATGCTTCAAAAAAATTTTTTTGAACACAATATTTTACACCATCTTAGTAAGTGGGACCAAAGGAAGGATTTCATTAAGGCACACTTATTAATAGGACATTCAAATAAAATCCAGTGGGAATTTATTTAAAACTAGAGCAATGGCTTCCGTGAAAAACTACCTTGAAAGATGAGTTCTCCAAGACAAAAAGGAAGGTCTTTCAGGCATAAGGAAGTGTCAGAAGATCACCGATCAACAGGTGATTAAGATCAATTTAATGATGGTTATGGAGCTGAATCTAGGTGAAGGCAAGTATAGGCTGAGACAAAGGTGGAGATCTTATAGATTTGTAGAACACTGTTGGCTGAGTTCAGGGACTTTAAATTTGCCACAAAAGTAATGAAAAGACTTTGGGGGAGTTTCAGGTGTGTGTATATTGTGGGATGAAGGATGTTTTGTGATGGATGATAATTTGGAGGGGTGAATATTGAGCACATTTTCTAACAGATCACTGTGGTTACACGGTGAGGGAGAAATGGAAGCGCCCAGGGACGTGATGCGGTTTCTTAGGGTCTGATGAGAAATGACTGCAAGTGGACCCAGGTGATAGTGTTAGGAGGAAGTGAAGCATATGTATTAGAGCCCTGAGATTACTGTGGTTTCAAAGGTATGTGAAAAGACAGCAGAAACCAATTCGATGAGTAATAGAAGAAATGGTAAGACTAGGTCTTGCTATTTTTGCCCATGGAACCACAGGCTCACGTTGCCCGGGGTACCACGGACTCAAGCGATTCCTAGCCTCAGCTTTCCAGATAGCTGGGATTACAGGCACGCGCCACCACACCCAGCTATTTTTTGGGACTAGGTCTCGCTGTGTTGCACCTAGCGGGACTCAAACCGCGATCCCTAGCCCCAGCCGCTTCATAGGCTGAGGCTTACAGGCACAAGACACTGTGCCTGCCAGAAATGCTAAAGTTCAAGAGGAATGATTATGCTTTCTTTTGGTAGGTGGACTGAAATTTAGTTTTTAATACAGAGTTTCTAATCTGAATGCACTAGGGGTAAAATATTGCAATTCATTTAAGGAAACCTGGGGGGGGGAAGAAATATTCAAGTCAAATTAGTTTGTGTTCAATAACAGATTGTACTGAGAAATTAAGATTAATGGGGTATTTCTTTTTAGGCCATTAATTGTAAATTCCTCATATGATTAAGGAAAATATATTTTGGTATCTATAGCTAGAGATTTAATGGGAATACTTAATCACAATCACAGATCTTTTTTACTGAGTTTTTACATTGTGATGTTATAATTGGCGAAATTACCCCTATGTGACTCATAGACTTAATGACAATTTCGAAGTTGAGTAGCCTATATAATTTGATCTACAGGGCACCAACATGTGTTCTCCATATGGTCTAAGCTATTTAGAGTTAAGTTATTTAAACCACAGCAGGAATAGCAGCAACAACAAAGTACTTGTACTTTTGGGTTTTTTCTTAAGTGCAGAGGAATTTTTTTCTTCATATAAAACCTTGGTTGTGGCTGGCAAATTAATCAGTTTTTTGTCATCACTCATTTTAGGTCTTATGCCTCTAATAATTTTCTTTGGTTTTCCTTCATGGAACCAATTCCAAGACTTAGACCAGAGGGGACAAGGAAGCATGTCCTTTTTCTTTGCAGAAAACTCCCAGTTTATTCTGTCTTTTTACTTAAAATGTATGCAAAAATGTAAATGTCTGATATTTTCCCCATTTTTATTATTTTAAAATGCACATAATTTCCGCCAATTTTCCCTTCCATATTTGTTATGCTTTTAGTCAGAAGTTCTATAAAATGAAGGTATGGTGGACCTTGAGTCCTTTGTTGGGAAGATGTTGGTTGATCCTACTTAGCCCTGAGGCTCAGATTTCCCTGATAATCCTGTGACCCCATGGAATAATTTGAATCTCCTCTGCATATATTAGGAACATTATTAATTCAGTCATAAAGCCTGAATCATATTAAGTGATAATCTTTTAAGCAAAAACTGCTTTGCCTCTATAAAATAAAACAAACCTTGCAGCTGCATAATTTCCTTAAAAAATCCTCAGATATTGGACAATGGGGCACAGAATTTCCAACATTAAATCTCTGAGGTTAAAAGTTTAATCACTTCTCTTATAGACATAAATTTCCCCTGAGAAATATGGACTGACACCTGTATTTCACTTATCTAATTCATGATGTTCAGAACCAATTTCCATCTCTCCTTTGGTGAATAATTTTCTCCCCACTGAAAGATAATATGGGTAGAAATGTTCATATTTTAATAGTGATTTGATTCCTTTATTAATTAAGCGGCTTAGAAAATTTCTGAGTTTAATTTTTAAAATCTTTTGCAATCTGGCCTCTAATTTGCTTTCTATTCTTGAAGTCCTATAAAAGCAGTGACATCTTATTGAATGTTTTCTTGCCTTGGTGTTGCAAGGAAGGGAAGTAGGACATCCTAAATTTGGCAACAAAGCAGTTTCCTGGACTTCTCAAAAATACTAATTCCCAGCTTCCACTTTTGACCTACTAAATCAAACTACTGGAGGAGGGGATGGGAAGTGAGATTCTAAAATTTGCAATTAAAATGTTTCCCAAGTGACTCTGCTATATCATCTGTTCCAGACAGCCTTTGGGAGTCCTGCATCTTCACAGACAGTTTATTTAGAAGCTCTCTGGTTTTGAAAGGGAAAACAATTTTAGAATATTATTACATGCAGGACTGGATTCTCCTGAAATTTACATTTTGAAATTTGGATTCTTCTAGACTATAACTATATTTGGAGATCTTTTAAAGAGGTGATTAAGTTAGAATAGGACCAATATTATGTCCAGGATAACCAAGTGAAGAAGCAACAAGAAGGATTACAGCAGAGAGGGGGAAAGAAGAAAGGTCAAACCAGGGGAAGGAAGAGTACAAGGGATTGTGGTGATGAGTCATGAATGCTATGGTGGTGGGAGTCATGAATGCTATGGTGGTGGGAGAATTACAGGGACTTACATCCAAGGGAAGTAATATTTTACTGCACAAAAATGAATAGCATTGTAAGAAAAAAATAATTAAAAATAAAAAAAACAGTCATATGCAAGGCAAAAACACATCCTTTGTATGAGCCTCAGGAGAAACCAAACCTGTCTACACCCTGATCTTGGACTTCTAGCATATAGAACCGTGATAATTTGTTATGGAAAAGTTAGCAAACTAATGCAGATGTCACATATCCTTGGGAAGGGCCACATAATAGGGAAGATAGTTTTCCCTTTTGGTGACAGGTACTTAGTTAATTAAATATTTTTTTTAATCTACTATCAGAAATTAAAGCTATTCCATTGGATCCTCGGGTACTTATTTAGGATTAAATTAAATGCTTTTTCATTTAATAGAATACATTAAATATTTTTATAAAATGTTTGGAAATATGTCTGTAATGAACTTTGACTTTAAGTTTGAGAAATTAAATTGCAAATACAATTTGAATAATTGACCATATAAACTTAAAAAATTAATTGTACTTTGTTAGATTCCAAGGCACATACTAACGGCAAATGTATATAAAGGTATGGTAATCAGAATCATTGGTAATAATGATTATGTAGGTCTTAAATTATGTAGAATTGTGTAACTATTGATATAATTGAGCAACAAGTCATATTGTAACATTAGAAACAAATTGATAATTGAAAAGCACTGTTTTGTCAGTGGAATCTATTGTCTTGTTAGTAAAAAGAAAGACTAAAAATATTTCTTAGCAAGGTGTTAGGTTGTTGAGATAAGATTGACTGTGATGGACCCAATATAATTCAATTTCAAATGTTGAGATGTTGATTATTATTTTAATTATTTCAAGCAGAATTTATTCTCTTTTATCCTCTCTGAAAGAACTCTCAATTTATTGTACTTTCAATAGCATACATACTTTAAAATATTTATTGGAATAAGTTTAATTTAAAACATACAAGTTTGAGGTATATACTTTATTAAATTGATAAAGATTTTCTCAACTGAATTTAGAAATAGTTTTGTACTTGTTTATCTATTTCTTGAGTTCATATTTGGCTGCCTTGAATGTAGGTGGGTAGACCCAGGAATCTGAGAGGTCTTGAGAATCCACTTAAGTAAGCTCAGAAGAATGTTTCTCTAGAAAAATAGAAAAAGATGTTAGTTAAAATGTATCCTAATGATAGTAACAGTTAATAGTATCTTGAATTTGGTAAAATCATCGTTGAAATATATTTGTTTTAATTTGTATATTTTCCAACATTGGAAAATGTTGGCCAATTGATCTCTCTTTTTTCTTCTAATAAACCTTTTTTCAAAATTTCTCTCTGCATGTCTCTCTGAGTTTTGTCTTGTATAGGCATGTGTGTGACTCAGGTCACCCCATTTCCCTCTGGGAATGCCCAGTTGTTGTGTCACATTGATCTCTTCACTGTCCCTCAAAAGTACTATCTCAGGCATTTACTACTTGGCCTCTGTAGCTGCATCTCTCTATATATATGCATGAGTAATTTCCTACTTCTTTCAGGCTTCTTTTCAAATATCACCTTAACATAGATAAAATCTCTAACAGCCATAACTAAAATAGCAACAATCCATGTCCTCCTTGTATTGTTCATTTGATGCCGTGTATTTGTTGTTGGTATCCCATGCAAGCTTTGTATAATGCTGATTTTTGTCTCAACAGGGCATGGCACATAGTAGGTGCTCAATATATTCTTGTTGAATATATAAACAAAGGAGTTGTCACATTAGTACATATTCTTATCTCTTTTTTTTTTTTTTGTGAGACTAGGTCTCGCTATTTTTGTCTGTGGAACGGTAGGCTCTCATTGCCCTGGGTACCACAGGCTCAAGCAGTCCCCAGTCTCAGCTTCCCAGGTAGCTGGGATTACAGACGCATGCCACCACACCCAGTTATTGTTTTGGAACTAGGTCTTGCTACCGGCCCCAGGTGGGACTCGAACCGTGATCTCTAGCCCTGGCCGTTTCATAGGCTGAAGCTTACAGGCATGAGCCACCATGCTCGGCCCTCTTATATCTCTTTTTAATGACTGCACAGTATTCTATTGGTATGTGGAAGAAATGGATGTACCTTAATATAGTAACAACTTCTGGACTGAGGGATAGAGGGATACTTAGGTTCTTTTTAGCTATTTGATTAAAAAAAAAGACAATACTGCAAAGAGTACTTCTAAATATTTCTGAATTTAGAAAAATTCATTTTCTAAATATTTAAGTAATGCATATCTGGGATAATTTTCTAGAAACTTCAAATCAAAAGACTATGTATGCATAGACACTGAGTATGGCTGTATTGTACTAGAACTTCAGATAACTGGATTTAGCTAGTTAGCCACATATTTTTATTTGTTTATTTATTTATTTGTTTGTTTATTTATTTTTGAGGCTAGATCTCACTATTTTTGCCTGTGGAACCACAGGCTCTCGTTGCCCGGGTACCACAGACTCAAGCAATCCCCAGCCTCAACTTCCCAGGTAGCTGGGACTACAGGCGCGCGCCACCACGCCCAGCTATTTTTTGGAACTAGGTCTCGCTACGGGGCCCTGGCAGACCTTGAACCGCGATCTCTAGCCCTGGCCGCTTCATAGGCTGAAGCTTACAGGCACGAGCCACCGTGCCCGGCCTGCCACATCTTCTTAATGTACTGTTTTGTGTAAAGAATTAACTTCTATGAATCAGAATATTAGTTATTTATTACTGGGGAGGAATGAGACAATATCATTGAAATTATTTTCTTTATGATTCTCCTGAGAACTATAGATGAGAAAGGTTCTTGAATCTAGAAAAGCATTTTGTAGTTGATATCAACTGGTTCTCTTGAAACTTGAAAGCTATGCCTCTGGAAATGGCAAGCAGTTTTCCATAGAAATGTTTTCACCTCTACTTAGCTTCTTTGGTTTATGGTTCCTTTAATTCCTTGCCCCAGTTCCTAATTCGAATTGGAAACACAAACAGCCCCATTCTGAATTCTCCTAGTTTCCTGTGGCACCCATGGCTTTATGTTTTGGTAGCTAACATTTTTAAATAAACCTGGAGCTCCCTGAGTTTTTGTTAACAAGCTTTGTTCAATGAGAGGAGAACAAATAAATTCAGTACTGAATATTTTTCAGTGGGGTAAAAGAGGGAGATTTCTGGGAGAAGTAGTCAGAAAATTAATGACCCCAGAGAGGGGCATAGCATGTGCAGCCCAGGTGGGCATTGAGGAATCACTTCTGGATAATGTAGGGCAGGATTAATCTATCCTGAGACTAGGAAAAAGCATAGCTCTCTTGTCTTTCCATATATTCCTTTTCACTTTTATTTTCTGCAGACCTTTTAGTTTTTCTTTGTACTTTTATTTTTCAGAAAGACTTAGGGATGGAATAGGAAATAGTTAAAACTTAAGCGTGAGCTAATTGCTCTTGTTTCTGGTTAGCTCTTCAAATAGATTAAGTTTGAGGTAAACTCCAAAGTCGATTTTGGTTATTCTTTTTATTTCCAGATAGCACAAATAATGGATTGTTGGTTTCACATTTAGAGAGATAGTGACCTGTCGTTGGCCTTTCCTCACAAATCACACTTTAAGAGAAATAAAATACTTCAGTCTTCAGTCAGTTTAAATACTGACAATTAGGGAAATAACAAACAATAGATTGTTTTCCTGCTTATAGTAAAAGAAAATAAAATGTTTACTTCTTGGGAACATTAGATCTTCTCTAAGTCTCTCTGCTATCTATTTTTCCCATTTTCTTGATGGACACCTTCTGTTATCCAAGCAAATACTTTTCTTTATTTGTTTTCTTCTCTGGGTAGACCTGAGAGACACCCATTAATGCTGCCAGGGGCTCTGAGTATGCCAAAGGTAGGAGTCTGAAATACAGTTTTTTTCATAATATTTCTATAATTTCTAACTCTCATTACAACCTTTTAAGTACTTCACAACTTGGAAAACTAATTTGAGTAAAAACATCTACTTTTTTTTGGAGATACATGAAGAAAAGGAGCTATAATGGAGCTATGAAGAGGAGCTACATTTATTTCTTTAGTATGTGACTCCTGAAAACTGCTATTTAATCAAGTGAACTTTTTTACTCAAAGGTGATTAGAGTTCAAGCAAAATCTATAACTTACATTTTTATTAGAAATGTGTATTTCATAGATCAAATATATATTTAAAACTATATTAACTGGACATATCAAAACAAAAATTGAAAGGTATATGTGATGGGTACATTTCAAAAAGCCTCTGTGACAATAAGCATTCCAAACTTCATAAACTTCTAACTCTTTTATCAAAAATCCAGGATAGGAAATTATGAGATAATTTCTGGATAGAATGCCATTGTCCACACCTCTTTGGAGACTCAGCAGTATCTCATTCTATTTATAATTACTCTGATTATTTATTAATTAATTATTACTAAACTGGAAGTGATACAATACAAAATAAAGTAAAAGATGGACAGTTAGTTAAACTATTGAAAAAATGTGTTTGATAGGGATGGAGTTTAAGAGTAAGTTGCTTAACTGTATCACTTATTTAATATCCAGACATAAAATGGCAGGATTTCATTTTTGGTGTAGTATCTTTATTGAGGTAATATTGATTTATGACATTGTTTCAAGTTTACATCATTGTAATCCAACATTTGTATACTCTGCCATGATCACCACTAATGCCTAGTTTCTATCCATCAATATACTGTGGAACCATTACCATTCCATCCACTTCCATTTCCCTTCCATTCTCCTAATCTCCAATCTGTTCTCCAAAATCTGTTTGTTTACGTATTGTTCATTTGCTTTACTTCATTATTTTCTACCACTGAGGGAATAAAAATTCTCCTTGTCTTACTTCTCGTAACATAATCGTCTCAATATTCATTCCTGTTGCCACAAATAGCACATTTCGTTCTTTTTTTTAAAAAAATAATATTCCATTGTGTATGTATGGAATATTTTCCATTGTCCTCATTCTTCGATTTGTTACATATACATGACCTGCTTCTATATTGGCTATTGTAAATAATGCCACAGTGAACACAGAGGTGCATAAATCTTTTCAAGTTGTTTTTTTGTATTTTGATAAATTCCAAAAGTGGAATTGAAATATTCTTAATTAATTTTTAAGTATTTTTTTTTTAATTTCTAGTCAATGCACTATTCTATAAAATGGGATAGGGACTGAACTGGGGAACATCTAAGTACTATAAATCATGTTTTTTTTCTTTTTTGAAGACTCATGTCAAGTAAATTTAAAGATCTGAGGGAATGTTAATGTTTTCTGATATAACAGCTAGTTTTATTTATTTATTTATTTATTTATTTATTTATTTGTTTTTTTTGAAACTGGGTCTTGCTATTTTTGCCCATGGAACCGCAGGCTCTCGTTGCCCAGGGTACCACAGACTCAAGCAATCCCCAGCCTCAGCTTCCCAGGTAGCTGGGATTACAGGCATGCGCCACCACACCCAGCTATTTTTTGGAACTAGGTCTCACTATACGGGCCCCAGGCAGGACTGGAACCGCGATCCCTAGCCCCTGCCGCTTCATAGGCTGAAGCTTACAAGCACGAGCCACCGTGCCCGGCCTATAACAGCTAGTTTTAATGAGTAATCATCTCAGGTACTTGGTGACACATTTTTTTTTCTTAAGAGACTAGGTCTCACCATGTTGCCCAGGTAGTTCCGAACCCATGGAATCAAGTGATTCTAGCCTCCACCTCACAAGTAGCTGGGATTACAAGCATATGCCACCAGCGCCCAGCTGTGGTTACATGTTTTGTATATATGCTGTCTCTTATCCAATTGTCAGTTCAGCTAAGAAGTTTTCTTTCTTTCTTTTTATCCTCACTCTCCAGGAGAAGACTAAGCCTCAGAGAAATCAATTTGCCCAAGGATATATAATAAGGGAAGGGGGGGGGGGATAGATTCAAACTCTGATCTATTTGTCTTTAAAGTGCACCTCTCTGTCCCTTTTTAATTTAGTGCACCCTTTAGCATTTTTAGTATTCTGACCTATGATCTGATCACTTTGTTAATATTTCTAAATAGTGATGAACTGCAATATGCATATTTGTTTACCTATAGGAGGAACCACATTTTTTACATGTTGCCTGAGAACAAAATGTACTGGACAAGACAAAGTATAGATTAATTGGTTCCTTTATGTTACTGGCACTCAGTAACCGGAAGAAATAGACATAAGTCAAAATTGTTAAAAGATGCAGGTTAGAGTATCTTTGATAATGTTGTGAATTCCTTCTTACCACTATGATGCTTCAGAAAAATTCTAGGAAAATGAAAAGGACACAGAATGACACCTAGATGTTTATGCATTATGCATACATGTAGTACTTAGCTCAAGGTTTATGAAGTTCTGTACCATTAAGAATCATACTACTTCGGAGAACTTACACAGTGTGTTTCAAACTCACTGAGACAATGACAGTATTTCCAGTTCATGTAAACATACCAATATTTCTGCTTTAGGTCTGTAAAAATAAATTGTGTTCTTTCTCTTTCATCTTTATTTCAGATAGAGAAGGAGAAACACCATTAATTGTAGCTTTTCACCATCATGTGTTAGGACAATTCAATACTTATACATACCATACACATCTCTAATTTAACAAAAAGATGAAGATGTCTTTTAACAAATTTAGTGTGTTGTTTGGGCTCTTAATGCCTTTTCTACTCTGATTATTGTTAACTACTTTGATCCTGTTTCTTTCTAAAATCTGTTACTTGGCATGGCTCACTGTTCTGGAGATTAATGTACTCTGTGCTTCATGAAAGTTCACTTCATGCCACTTCACTTTTACAAAACACCCACATTAGTACCTGTCTTTGTTAACAGAAAGAAATCCAAAGAAGATTTTGCATTTCCAGAAACAATGAAAATAAGTGTTTTGCAACTGCTCTTCTAGACACAATGGCACCCATGGCAGTTTAAGAGAGCAGCCCAGTCCAGCTCCTGTCATAGGAACTACTTTATCTAGGCTGGGTTTCAGGCTTTTGTGTTATTGGTATGATTTGGTACATTACTTTCTGAGTCTAGGAAGTCTCTATATTGTTTTCATACAAATTATGATAGTTGCTTCTTCACTTTACACCATTTTTGCTTATGAAAGCTTTCATAGGAACACTCAACTTTTGGATAATAGAATCTGTATAATAATAATCATAATAATAATAATTAAATAATAGTGATTCACCAAAAAATATTACAAAACCCCTTCAAAAGATGAATTTCTTGATCATTTTCCCTCTTATTTTTGTGGGTAAGTTGTTCCCATGTATCACGTCCTCATTTTCTTACTGAGAAATATTTATGACTGTGGCATCATAGGTGGCTCCAAGTTTTTTCTCTTTCTTGGAGTAACTTTTCTTCTTTCCAGACTTTTTTCTTTTCTTTTTCTCTTCCTTTATTTCTTGTTCTTCCTCTACAGTAAAAAAAGAATGTATAAATAAACACTGGGAATTATTCCTTTAGGAAAGTAGAAGTTTGGTTGTAAAAGAACTTGGATACTCACTTAGTTTTTCCTGTTGGCTAAGGAAGAAAACTGTACCAGGGAAAGAGGATAAAGCAAAAAAGCAGAAATTTGAACACTGAGAAGGAACTACTGAATATTCATATCAGCTTAGGTAAATAAGCTTTGTTCAATAGCACAAAGATTTGTAACATTCTTCTTAAGATTTGTCTGTCTGAACTATATGAAATTTAGATCAATGCTAAAGCTAATTACCTTTGAAAAACAAAAATCTTACCAAGAGAGCAGTAGAGAATTGGGTTCAAATCTTTACTCGATGGTGTCTTCTCAATAAGGTTTACCCTAACTATCCCATTTAAATTTCTATCTCTTACCTCACTACTTCCAATCCTCCTTTGTCAAGTTTCACTCTTTTTTATGTAATGCATACTAGTATATTGTGCATTTCCTTACCATTTCTTTGTTATTTTGTCTCTGTCTTCAAGAATATGCTACTGGGTGATGTGGGGAGAAGATAGGTATCTTTGTTAATTTTATTTACTAATCTATTGCAGATATCTAGAACAGGGCTTGGTATATAATGATACCAAATAAAAATCTCTGGATGAAAGAATGAATAAATGAATGAAGATTAATGATGCTAATTGGCATTAGCAATAAATAATGACTGGCATTGATGATCACTCTAGATTAAAGTAAAAATTCAAAGACTTTTAGGTGCTTTAAAGCTCACTCAATAAAGCCCATTTAAAAGATTTAGAAAATGGAATTCCTATTGGTAGTTCATGGCAAAGAGGAATGAAAATCTGGATGTTTGGTTTATTGGTTTTCCCAGTTCTTCACTGGTTCTCTTATTCCCTAGATTTGCCATAATTTTCTTAGTGCTCTGTGGCACAGCATTAATTATATCCAAGTGGTTTTCCCTCCAAGGAATTTTTAATTTATTGTTTCCAGGAAATATTAATTAGTGCTTAAAGAAATGATATCTCAGAAGCTCATGCACTATTTCTAAGGGATCTACAAAAGACTGCTATTGATCACCAGTTCAAATGATAATGACTCTCAGGCTGATGGACACAAGTACAGTGAGCATCCAGAATCCATCCCCAACAGGCTCAAGAACCCAGCCCCTTACAGCTACCTCTCTTTACTGGTGCTGTGTTTCTCACATGCAATTAGTTTTAACATCAATCTTAAATGCTTACAGATACTTAGTTTTTGTGAGATTTTCTTTTCCTCAGAGCATCTCTGAAACAGTGTCACATAGATTTATTCACTTTCCTGATAAAAAAGAAAGATAGTCTTACTGGGTTTGTTGAACCACTTGGGAAGAAGCATTGGCAAATGAGAAGTAATACTACAATTTTTTATAAGTATAGCACGTTAACCGATTGTGCCACTAGAGCCACTACAATTTCTTAATTTATATTTATGCAGACTTTAATTATCAATAAATGTGTTCTAAAGTTGTGAAATTCTTGAAAATCTACAATGTCCTGGCCTTATATGATTACTTATAATTCTGGTTGTTATCTCAAAATATTGCATGCACAACATTTAGCATATTTCATTGTCAATTGTACTACAAGAGATCTTTAACAATGATTACTTTGAAGTCTTCTGCCAATTACAGGTTATTGCTCTGATGCTCTCCGTAATGCAGTCCACAATTGGAGAGATTTATGGAAAATATTGCTAAATACATTGGTGGAAAAGTATTATGTTAATGAATACTTAGACTTTCTTATCTCTGATAATGACTATGAGGTAAAATATTTTCATTTCACTCTTTCCTAGTTATAAATCCTATGTGTAGATAGGAGCATGTCTCTAGAGGTTAAATTAATAACAACCATACATTGAGAATGCCATGCCTTTACTCAGTAATGTTTCTCTTAAGAGTTGACAAATATTTTGGTAGGCCTGAATGTGCAATTATTTCAAAATTGAGTGACAGCATGATTTTTATGCAACCATCAAATTATTATTTCTTAATCTGACCCATATAGATATTTCACAAAAATTCTGATAATATACATGGAATGTCAATATAGACAAGGGAGAGACTCCAGTTCTTGCCTGAGTGAATTCATTTATACTTCTATCTATGATTCTCCTTTAATACTCTAAAACAAGCACTAGTGACAGACTTATTATTGCTACATTCCAGACTGTCAACTAATTATTTGCAAATGTATAGAATGCACAAACATTTGGAGGCTGCACTGAAGGTGACTGGAACACTCCTGATGATTATTAAATTATGTTCTGATTCTTGTTATGTTGTTCAGAAAACAAAATTCCAAGAATACTCCCTTTTAAGGTTTTTTTCAGATGACATATAATGTTCCAAGCAAGAACCTCAGTCTGCACACATCAGTTTTTTTTGTTTACTTCCTAACTCTCATTTTACTAATGTCATAGAACTGGAAATCAAACTCATCTTATTTTCAGTGGCATTGACTATTGTACAGAAACATTATATAGGGATATCATAGAATACTGTTCAAAAATGATTAGAATCTCCTGAAAAAAGGTGTAAAATATTACGTAGTTCTTTAATATAGCTAAAGAAATAGCTTAACATTTGAGGAAAATAAATTTTATGGATCAAGACTGGATACTAGAAATTAGGTTATTTGAAATATTTTTCTATCAGTACTAACACTAGAGCACTAATTTTTTTGTGACTTATTTCTCTTTTATTAAAATGCAAATGTCAATGTTTTCCACAAATTTATGTATTTGGAGATTCTATTTATCTTTGTAAGTGGGGTTATTTACTGTAAGAATGAGCTCTAGCGAAACTAAACAGAGAAAGCAGTTAAACTCAAATCTCAACTATTCTGAAAATACAAGTGTTTTATTCACTACATAGAATGTTCTTCCAAATCAAGACCAGTGAGTTCAATGACCACCGGTGATGAGTATATTACTTTCCCACAAAAACCTTGGGGTTAAAAAAACACCTGAGAAGTATTTATGCCATTCTAGGTTTTTTCTGATAGTACAAGAATGAAGATGGTAGGCATCTTTAAAGGGTCATCTGAAGAGCAAAGCATGGAGCATGGCATTGGGAAGATATTATAGTCCTAAAATCTGACAATAGTTCATGTCTCAAAGTAGTACAAATACAAATAAATAAATGTATTACCAAAAATGTTAAAAGAACAAAAATGTATCTAAATGAGAATTTCAAGAACTTTTTCTTAAATGATTGACTTTTTAATGCATTATGGAGAAAAAAAAGAGGACATGATAAAAAGCAGACCCTCATACTCCCGCAGAAGATTTGTGTTCATAGGCTCATATAAAACACGTTTTCTAAAGAGATAGGGATTTGAAGTTCAGGATTAAGAGATCTAGAATTTCCATTATCCAAGTAAAGTGATTTCTAGTTCATGACATCTGAGATTCAGCTGTCAAGGAAGAAAGCACAGAGCACACCGAGTCTACCCTGACTTTGCCCTCTAGTTAAAAAAAAACAAATATAAAAAACAGTCCTAAATGCTTATTTAACTTGAAACAAAGCTACAAAAATACAGGCAGAAAAAGGAAAATGAGGGAGATGCATGGAAGGAAGGGAGGGCAGAAGGGAGGGAGATGGAGGAGTCAAGGAAGGAGGGAGGAAAGAAGCAAAGGGTAGAGAAAAGAAAGGTTTGAATATCAGAGAAGTACTATTTATATTCTAGGAAATATGCATTTCTTTTTCTCAACATTGAATAATAGCCATTAAAAATCTTGGTGTACCATTTAGTATATCCACTACTGCTATCCAGAGAATAGTAAATTGATTTCAATTCAAAATAAATAGCATTATCTTGTCTTCAAATTGGTTTTAAGATTTAGTGAAAACTCTGAGATGTAAACAAGGAAAATGAAAATTTATTAAAATAAAACTATCTGTTCCCAAGAGTAGTATTTAATGTTGCTTATCTGCCTTGTCCTCAAAATTTTCTGTTAAACGATTTTTAATTTCTACAAAAAATTATTGATATTAATTGTAATCTCCTGGTCTCTTTAGGGATTCCAAGAAAAAGTTATGATTCCTATTGGTTTATTTGTCCTAATCTAAAGCCCAACATTTTTTTTTCTTAAATGTCTCTGAATTTTATTTTCACTCTACTCATTTACATTTGAAAAGACTCATTTGGGTGAGGTTAAGCAGGCTCTTAATCTAACCCAGAGTGTCCTAGTATTTAAATAAGGCTGTGACAAAGCTCTTTGGGCAGTTTAATCTAGTTTTCCTAGGGTTTGGACCCTTATCTAGAAAATTTTGCCCTAAACAATAAAACAAACTAGAAGAATTTCTGTAGCAAAAGTGTGAGAATAGTTTTCTAGATAACTTAGCATCTCTGATACAAGAGTACTAGAAGAAAACCTCCAAATTTGTAGAAGAAAATAAATGTATAAGCTAAAACTTATTTCAAAAGTGAGTAGAAATTAATCTCTGAATTTTGCTTGCCTTTGTATTTCTAAATCCTAAAATTTGGGGTAAAAATTCTGAATACTGAGCAACAGACTTTACTCCCCACAAAGAAATGTAGATATGTAAGTTTCCAGGAAGATGTTTATGTACCCTTTACCTGTAACATAGATTAGACCTTGGGAATAGCTTTCAGGTAGATCTTGAATGGAATTTTCAATATTTCCCAGGAGTCATAAGATGGAGTTTCCCAGGAATCATAAGATGGAGTCATAAGGCCTATGGTTGCTTATAGGTGGGAGTTGGTTTACTAGGCATAGTTTAGCAAGCATCATTCATTCATCTAGGATTAAGTTTCTGGGGATTTGTTCATAAAAATAAATTCTACGGCTTTCCTCAAATCTATCAACCTATTTTTCCTTAGAGTTATAATTTTACTTGGAAATTGGTATTGATTTATTTTACATCTATACTTTTTAAAAAAATGCTTGGTTACTTGACCACTTCAGACAGGAAACCACAGTTAAAGTAGCCACTCTCCCTTACATTGTGCAGTTTCTACTACCTACAAGTTGAGTTTGGAATGGGACTAAGGAGAATGAGAGAATCTGTACTATCTGTAACCATGCCATTTAATAACATATCCCAGCTGATAGTCTACCTCTAACACTGTAAGAAAGTATCTGGTTCTTATAATTCTTAAAACATAGGTTTACACGATGTCACGAGGTGCACCTATGTGCTCCCCGGGTCTAGAAGACCCAAAACTTCATTTTGGAGATGGCTTTGGGAGACCAAGATACCCTTCCCCACACCATGGAAGAGGAGAGGAGGGCCAAGAACTGGGACCAATACAACAGGGCTGCAAAGTGAGAGAGAGGAAATGATCTACAATGGTCACTCATGGATGCCTGTATCCACAGAGAAACTTCTTCACCAACACTGACAGGGGATGGAATTTGATGCCAGAACCAAAAGACAAAGCAGCAAAACAACAGAGATGGGATTGGAGAAGTCAGCCTTCAACGAGAGTGCATGGACAGACCACAAATAGATAGACTGATCACCCAGTGCAATCTTAAGAATGAAAATCTACTAACAAGGCCGGCCTGGTTCCAACAACACAGTCCCTCACCCAGGGAAAGAACACTGCCACAGGAAAGAAAGAGACTAATAGACTTAGCACAGACTAGTAAACAACAAAGAATGGGGTTTGAGAGAATGAAGGGGGCACCAGAGAGAGAAGGGAGGGGGGGAGGTATCCCAAGAACCATTTAAGGAGGTTGTGATTTAAAGAATAAACAAAAAACATAGGTTTCCATTTGTAAAGAGACATATATAACAAGTTGTGTCAAATGTATGTTGCATGATTGAAGGTTGTATATATATGTCAAGAATCTGCTTAATAATTAATTAAACATTATTTAGAACAGAATATTATTTTGTTTATATTTTCTAGCTTCCAAGCTTTATTTGAATGCACCATCTCACTGAATACTTTCACCAAAATATTTAAAGAAACCTACTTTGATTTTTGAATGCTTCTATTCTGAAGAAATTTTTCTTCTTTTACTAAATATTATAAAATTATTTATACTATTCTTGGAATTAAAAAAAAAGACACCCCCTCAATAAAAATAAGACAAAACCCTGAATCACTGCTAAAAATAGCAAAGTTTTTTTTTTTTGTCCAAAGACACAATATTTAGAGGTAGCCATGATGGTTTCAATTTTTATAGTCAGTTGAATAAGTCGAGCTATGGCACATTCCCTTAAGTTCTATCTTGATTCCTGTTATGATTCCCAGGTGCAGAGAAGGATGTATGATTCCCAAACTACACTTTTTGTTTTTACCTCTTTATATCCAAAGAAACAAGCTGTAGGTATCTTATTTCTCCTATCATCTTTAGTCCTCTTTGAGATAGGTGTCAACGGATCATCATCTTCACTTTACTAGTTTATTGTTGGATTTCCATTTTTATGAAATTTACCTGTTGGTAGTTCTTTTGACTTCTCTTAAAGTTTTCTGATATTTACCCAATTGACTTTTTCTGGCTTATAAAAATGTGGATACATGGCATTTTCCAATCTCAAGAACCAATGACATAGTGGTTACATTTATCAATCACAAATCTAAAGTTTGTTTCAGAGAGGTAGCCACGCTATGGTCATAAATTTATTATTCATAGGCTCAAATTTATTTAGTCTTATATTTATTATTCAAAGATCTGCCTTGGAATCAAGCTCTAAATATCTTCTGTCCAGCAATCATATATTTTACATCTCCCCAGGGAGTGGTGAGAAAGTTTTGATGTTCTCTTACAACTCCCATAATATTAGTTTTGTCTTCCAGCTTTCTCTCTTCATAGTTAGCTCTCCTCTGGTTATAGTTTTTATTTTTAGGGTCACTATTCTTTATTTTTCAGCAATGGTGTATGAGCACAGGAATTTAATATGCTCTAGTGAGGAGAAATCATGCCTAAAATTCTTTTCATTTTCAAGTTACTAAAGCAATACTTTCATAGTTAATTTAAAATTTTTTATGTCCTAAAGAAAACTGGGAAATAGAAAAATTTTACATTTTTTGAGGTTTTTCTAAATGAGCAGCAATAGAGAAGTGCATCTAAATGAAGTGAAAATGCCTATATGGGTGAAAAATTACTTTATTTCTGCAAGGTGTACTGTATCTTTTTTCTATGAAAAGTTGAAGAATACACTTGCTTTTCTATATTGGTAATTTTCCATTCAGAATTTAATTAATTCTAGCCAAAATGTTTTTATTGAAATTATTGTTGTAAGTAAACTATGTTATTGTCTTTAAAAGTTACCCTCTATGTTCAGATACTTATTTTAGATAACTTTGTAATCCTATTTACACACTTTATAGGCATTTGTATACTGTTTGATATTTTGCATAAAAATTCAGAGCTCATTTATTCTTTTAAATTTTACTTAACTTCATAATGGTATTTGTTTTGTGTTACTTTCAAGATAGTATTTTGCATGCTTGAAAAATTATTTTTAATTCATATAGAGTAAAATCAAATTGTCTATGGTTAGTTCTAGGAGTTTTGATGTCATCTAAACACAGAATGAAACCTTCACTCCAAGATTTCCCTGGTGCTATTCTTTGTAGTCAAACCTTTCTTTTACATTTACAGAACATTATCTAAATGGAACCATATTGTATATAACCTTTTGAATTGAACTTCTTTCATTTAGTATTTCCTGTAGAGCGCTAGCTTGGCCCCTACAGAGGACATTTAGCATGTTTGGGGACATATTTTATTGTTGTCAGATCTAGGGGAAGTGACAATGTTGCTACACTGATTTTCTGGGAAGAGGTCAGAAATGCTGTTAAACAACCTACAATGTACAGACAGTGTCCTGCAGCAAAAAATTACCTGATGTAAGATGTCAGTGTGCTGAGCTTGAAGACACTGCGTGTAATGCATTTGAAATTCATTTATATTGCTGCATTTATCAAGTTTATTCTTTTTTATTATTGAGTAACATTCCATTATATGAATTTATTATAGTCTTTATCATCTACTGGTTAAGGATATTGGGGTTGTTGCCAGTTTTTGCAATTCTGAAAGTTCTCGAGTGGAAATTTTAACTAGGAGAAGCATTTCTTGATCAGATATAAGTGCACGGTTAACTTTATAAGAAATCTCAAACTTTTCTGGAATGATGGTATCATTCCGCTTTGCATACCTGTCAGGAACATGTGAGTGTTGCAGCGACTCTGCATCTTTACATTATACATGTTTCTAAATTAATCATCTCATGGAATCTGTTAGATTTGTCTGTTCTGATTCAGTTTTAGAATTCTATAATTCTGTACACATTTTCTGAGAGGTCACAAATGCTGTTATATAAACAAAGAATTTATGAACCAGTACAAAGTCTTAGTGATTGTGTAGGCTTCTTCTTTCATGCCGTAGGACTATGGATCCTCTTATAGTTTGTTTTAAGAGAACACAGTTTAATGATAAACAAAAACTGCTAAGACTGCCATGGCCTAGACCTTGACCTACAACATGGACTTGAGAAAAGGAGAAAAAAGAGAAGTCATCCTATATTAAATATAATTGAGGGGTTATTTGTAAGAGCTGCAGGCATTTCTCATAGTTCACTTGGGAAAGGGGTACAACTATGATGTTCCTGGTGGGGAGCCAGGTGCCTGGTGAGGCAGCCTGAGTACTGAGGAACAAAATGGTCTCTTGGATTCAAGTGCTTGTGAAATATTGCCCTCAGCTGGCTGGCTGCTGACATTACTATTAAGAAATCAATGTATTACCTGCTCTCAAAATTTTTGATGTCTCAACCTCAAACAGCCGATCATAAAACATTCTCTTGCATTTTTCCCTTCTTCTTAATTATG
The DNA here is from genome assembly GCA_004024945.1 of Uropsilus gracilis. Lineage (NCBI taxonomy): Eukaryota > Metazoa > Chordata > Mammalia > Eulipotyphla > Talpidae > Uropsilus > Uropsilus gracilis. The sequence goes on from PVHY01006704.1 coordinate 44,189, forward strand.
ATTTTTTTCCGACCCCCACCCCCCATATTTCACTAAATTATGTGTGTCAGGAATATTCATGCATAGAAGATGTTTTGATTTCATTTTATATCAGAAAATGAAATTTGCCTGGAAACAACCAGCTGTGACCCAGTATCTTTCGAGTCAAGTTTACAATTCCCTGGTGAGGTGATAACTGAGAGTTAGGAGGACCTAGTCTCTCCAGTGGTCATGCCTTCTTAAAGCTTCACAAAGACAAGTTCCTGGTGTCCAATGAGAACAAAAAGATTGCCAGAAATGAACCTTAAACTATGTGAAATAATTCTGACTGTACTGATAGGTCAGTAATCTCAATTTAATATTTTGCTAATAAGTAACTTCTTTACTTTTATAAAGAGGAGGCAGAGTCAGTCAATTTGGGAACCAGACATTTTGGCATTTTACTCCCAACAATTTAACTGGAAACCTTGGTGCCTGTGGCCTTTGGCACTGACAGCAAGGCATTGTGAAGTATTAGTTCAGCATGCCCACGAGTTCACCCACATAGTATGGAAATAGCCTGGGGAAACCAACTTACAAACCAACTCTAATTAGTAGAGAATTGGAAAGGAACACACATGGTCCTCATCTACATTCTTTGATACCACACTATTTTGTTATCCAGATCCTAATACTGAACTTTAATGACCAAAGGACATTAATTTGAATTCTTATTTGTATAATTTATGTTCAAATTTAGGTAATTGCAAACACAACTTTAAATGAGTTAGGATGCTCTAAATTGAAAACGATGTAGCCAGTGCTCTGAATTTCCATTGTACCTGACATTCTCAATATTATATTTTCTAGGGGTGGGAGTTGATTTTTTGTTCTTGAAAGTTCATTGCCATAGTAAAAAATGGTTTACTGTCATTTTTTTTTTCTTAAAGATAACCAGGTTTAGATATGAAGGTTTATCTGGCAACTCATCCTCAATCACCTGGCTAGTTCTTAATCAATTCTTCCTATTGAATCCACAGGCTGTCCCATGAAATCAAACACATGGGCATGATCATGTACACAGAATAAGACCCTGCCCTTTCCTTGTGGGGCTTTGTGCTAATTGCTTTTCACAACTGCACTTTACTTATTTCTTAAGTGGAGATTATAATTTCTACTTTACAATGTAGTCAAGAGAAAAAAATGAGGATTATATATTTTATATATTTGGTATGTAGTAAGCACTCAGAACAATATTATTTATTCTATTGAGATCAATAATTCTTGAAAATGTATTATTTTGCAAACAAATTTTACATGAAAAAGAAATAGTTTTGTATTAGTCACCAAATAACTGCCTGAGTGTGCTGGTCTGTTAAATTAATTTAGTAATATACAATAGATATACAAAGAATAGAATATATATATGTATATATATATATATGCATTTGTTCTAATTCTTTTGTCCATTACCATTTAAATTCCGTTTCATGGTTTGACTTTTTTTTTTTTTACAAATTCCCATTTTGTGTTTTTTTTAAGACACAGCTAAAAATATACCTATTTCTGCATAAGCTAATTCAATTATTTTTTAGTGCCATGAATGTTTCAATGTTCTAGTTATTTAAAGAAAACCATGCATTTATTGAAATGTTATGGCATTCATTTTACTATACCAGAAACATGAGTATATAAGTACTTTGTAAGATTTCTTCAGTAATTTATAAATTTCCACATTCTAATTAAATGATGACTAACATTTGTAGGTGTGCCGTAGTCTCCTTTCTGAGCCAAATTTTGAGCAGTATATAAAATTTTGCTTTTCCTACAAATGGTGCCCAAGGTACTGGTACTATCTGTGATGGCATGTTATAGCTGAAGTGGAATAAAACCTTTGCTTGTAGGAAGGAATTCCTTAACATCAGATCAGTACCGAAAGATTATGTGTTCAATGGAATATTCAACAATTTTGCATCTTGAATACTTAAAAATTGTAAGGGTAATGAACACCTCAAGTCTCAGTGACATATAAGCTGGTTATTTACTGTATAACTATGGAGGCACTTACTTAAAACACTTGGAAGAGATGAGCCGGCTGGAGCTGTGACTGTGTTGGAATAGCTATTATTTGTTGATAATGTTTTATGGTTGTTCTATGTTCCTGTAATGGTTCAGCCACCTAAATTCCAGAATTGGAAAATGTGCCTGGAATGATTTTTTTCCTGATCATTCAAAAAGACTGTTTGGAACAAAGTAAGTGTCTTTTCTTCTTTTGAAAAACTAATAGGTGCTACATAGTTGAGTAGCAGGTACTTAGCAAATACTACTAACTCACACCTAGTCTCACCAAAAAAACGAAGCCAAACCATAACAACCCCCCCCAAAAAAAAACCCAAATTTAGAACAAATTTATAAATTACTTTAGTGGTGAAATTTATTTTAGTGTAACTTTCCTTATTTGAAGCAAGTAACAAAATATATAGGAAAAATGAAACAAGGGTATTTATTGTGTTAACAACACAGTCTTGGAGATAGCAATCACCACATTATAGTAACCTCTTCCATTACAGGACAAGCAACATCCTGAATATAACAAATCATAGACACAAACCACCAACAAAATAGCAACAACAACGAAACAAAATAATAAAACAGCACTAAGATTTCACAATAGGTAGGTTTCTTTTAAATATATTATCATATTTCCATTTTAACAGGTGGCCTGGGTAATTGTAATTGTTTTCTAGTGGCTCTGAGGTGTGGTCTTTTCCGATAGGAAGAGTAGAAAGGATTGTAGAGTTTTTGGTAAAGCTAATATAGTTGGATAACAGTGGCTGAGATAGCAAAATCAATTCTTAACAAACAAAATTCTGAAACCTGATTAAGGAATTCTTAAATAAACTAGCATATCTTAATCAGGATGGGGGATCAATTTGTCCCTTATTGTGCATCAAGGAGGAAGACTGTTCATCTGGTGCTTCAACAGTCCTGAAAGGTGTTGTCTGACACAGCGAAGGTGGGAGGTGATTGTTAGACAGGAGGTTGAACACACCTTTGATGAAGGATCATTACCTCTCCAGAATATCCTTATAATTACCTGGTGGGTCAGTTACATTTTATCACTTCCTATTGGTCATCAGACATCCAACTTTCAAAGCCAGGGCCGGTGTGCAGGTGGATAACAATATAATTCAGGCAGGAAATAGCTGCTACTTATATACCTCAGCATGCCATGCTTGACATACAAAGAAACCACAGGATTGCTGTCCTTTAAACCTTTAAATGGATACAGTAGCTGCACAGTGTTAAAAAACAAAAGAAGTGCCAAGAAATAATGACATAGATGAAAAATGATTCTTCATAATTCCAGGAAATAAAAGAAAACAGCGGTCTGGATAATACATACTAATGGGAGTCTACAAAACCATTCATACTTGGTGGTGGCATCTTTACATAATTTTTTCTGTTCATCAAGCATAGTCATTCTCATTATGGTGATTTTTCTTTTCTTTTTTTGTTTTTGAGTGAGGTTAAGATATTTCAATTTCAATTCACACACACATGCACACACATATGTGTATATATGTATATATATTGGTTGAATCTTACAGAAGGGTGATCAAGTGTACTCTGAACACCATCAGGAAGAGGCTCTCTATTTTGAGTTGTGCTATTAAAAAGTAGTTTGTGCTGTATTGTCACTGAGTTTTAACAGAGGCTGATACATAGCTCAGATATTATCTTTGTACATAAGCCAGCCTCAGTTCTATTCACACATAGGTTCATGAGATTTAGGCAGAATCCCAATGGCTATGGGAATTTTAGATACAACATAACTTTCTAAGAGTAATAGATTAAATAACGCATATACATAAAACAATATGAGCTAAAAATAGTGGTGACATGACAAATTACACAATGAGTAAAATAGGGTATTATGGTAATGATCTATGGAACCAATAGATTGAGTTTGTCTAAGAAAATGAGCTTGTAGGTATTAATTTGTTTAGTAGTGAATTATTAAAGATCACCTATATCCTAGGCAGTGTTCTAAGTGCTGGGATGAGTAGTGATTAAAATTTACTACATTTGTGCATTATAGAGCTAACAGTCTAGAAGATATGCAAATAAGTTTTAAACTTTGCTTTTGGTGATTCACTATCTTTTTTTCCCAATAAAAGTCATCAGAAAGAATTATTCTTTATATAGATGGAAGAATTTTATTTTAACACAAATAACAATTATTATTTTGTAGTCTTTAACTTTTTCAATCTCTTCTGTAAGATTCTATTGTTTAAAGCAAACTGATGATTGGTTAACTTTATTTTCATTCCAGTATAGATAGCATGAGACAAAAGTATGTTTGCTGAACGCCCTATCAATTCTATTAACCAATGACGGAACTCTCATTATTTCTTATGTATGTAACGATAACTAATAATACATGATGATAAAGATAAATATCAAATTAATGATACATAAACAATATGCTAAAGGAGAGCTCATATTAGGGTTGGAATAATTACAAAAGAGAGGAAATGAATTCATCTTTGAAGAACAAGTAAGATTCAGGTAAAGGGAAGAGGAGGACATTATCAGTGGGTAATATAAATGTAATGCTTGGAAGAAAACCAAGTCTTGGAAATTTTACTTTATTCTCTAAATAATGGTAAGTTAGTGAAGGTTTCTTCCTGAGAGATTGGCATGTCACTTGTATAAAAGTAGTCTTCCCAACTGTACTGGTGCTATTGACTGGATTTCTAATTTAGAAATGATCAGAATTTAATGGAATTTAAGGAATTTAGGGAAATTTTAATGGATAGTTTACTAGCTGGTCTGCCATCAAAAAAGTTTTTTTTTTTTTTTAATATAGACTATAAAACATCAAGGTATATCACCTATGAGTAGTTAGGTATTTCATGACATTTTCATATGAATTGTACATGTGGCTAAGTGCATGTAAGGGAGACATGGAAGTGGATTTGAGTGTAAAAAAGTTCAAAACCGCTGTGCTAGAAAAATCCCTTAGGAAATTCTATACTGATGAGTATGTCTCGTTTTTACATATGAGAAATAACTGTATTCCTACTAAAAACTATATTACTATTTTCAAATTCCTATCTACATAAAGATATTTGTATTTATATAAAGATATTTGTATTTTGCCAAAGACAAAGACACAAAATAATGGCATTGATTTTAGTCAGTCTATTAAGAGTAGGGAGGAGTCCCAGGGGAGGATCACAGTGTTCCGGCAGGATGGTTTTATCTTAGCCTTCCAAGTGAGGGAGCAGAAAAGTTACAGGTAGGACTCTTCACAGCTGGAACCATTTTGTAATCAAGGGAGGTGACTCTTGATCTGTGCAGGAAATGTTTATCTCTGTGTCTGACAAGTTTTAGGGGGACAAACAGTTCCAATCTCTGCTAAATCGTTCATGAAACAAAGAAGGGGTAGTCATAGTCCTTGTGTCTGTCTTTGTCAGCAGGTCGAGGCTGAAGGGGAAAGGTCTGTGTTTGGCCTTGTCTCAGGTAAATGGGAGAAAGCTGGGGTTTTAAGGAAGAAAAGAGTGGACAGTGAGTCTTATCTATGTCATACAGGGAAGTTGATTCTTTGAGGTAAGCTGTTTCCTGGAACATCATGGGGATTTTGGAAAACAAGATTGGGTTTTCTTAGCTATAGGTGTTTTCCAGAATCACAGAGCACAGTAAATTGGTATGTTGGCAGTTTTCTTCTGTGGGTTGGCTTTAAAGAAAGCATGGAACCCTATTTGGCCCATTCCTACAAGTGGGTAGACTTGCATGGATCCTAATACTTTCTTGCATGATAATTAATGGTGGCTAACACACTGATCACATTCCTCTGTAACAAGTAACTTCTTTTTAATCTTAGAATAATTGGTACTGGAGAAGAGCACTTAATGGGACTCTGTTACTAGGGCATAATTTAGTAGAAGACAACAACAATGAAAAGATTTGAATGAACCTTTATCTGGAAAACATAAAACTTAGAATGATGAAAAATGAGTACCAAAAATAAGTGTATTAATAAAATACAGCTTGCAATTACAACTATAAACTCATTTTAGAACAAAGGGTGGATGATGGGCATGGTATTTCTGACATATGGGCATTAGTTGTGTAGCATGTTCTCTGTGACTTTCAGATAGCAGTTTTATAAAGAAGACAATTTGCAAAAAAAAAATCAAGGTTTCATCAATTTCATGAAGCCTTTATTCTTTTAATTTTTCTTTGAAGTCTCCCTCTACCCTTTTCATTTGATAGGTAATCTCATTCTGTTGACTAAATACGCATTTGTCAGTGGCTTTGTCTGAACAATGCCAGTTTTCCTTATCCTTCTTTGTGCGGTCACCTTGTTGATTTATAGTGAATGTATCGTATTGCTGGTTATTTAAAGTAAAGACATTCACCCTGTGTGAGGGTTGTTTAAGTGAATGCAAATACAAGTAATTTACTTTATGATGACTCTCAATGCTCTGTCTAAATTCCTAATCATGAAGACTTTAGAAAACACAATTTCTGCCTTATTTTATTCTCACTGCAACGTTCTTAGAAAGAGCTTAATATTACTTAAAATACAAAGTTAAAAAGAGAAACTTTGATAATTTGTATAACTTGCTCCAAGTCACAGGGTTGCTGAATGGCAGAGTCAGTACATAACTACAGGAATGTTTAAAGTTTATACTATTGATTGAACTAGTCTTTTCTTCATCAGATCTAAGCATTTTAATTTTGTATACCCTTATTTTTCTCTTGCTGTAGATCTCATTATCCACTTAAGGAAATCTGAGTTTTATCATGTTGTGCATTGTTATATATCATATATTTTAGCCAGTATAAGATAAATAGGACTAAAAAGATATGCATATGTATTTTTTTAAAAAAGGTATTCTGGAGAGAAATTGTGCTAGTCATGTACTCAGTTTCTGGACTCCTACAAATGGGATTTCAACTTCCAGCTCTGTCTTAATAAGTTAAGTTACTTAATATCTAAGTTAAGATTTAAAGCTTAGAATACTCACTAGTAAGTTTATTATTATCTACTTGTAGGCTTATTTTAAGATTAAATACCATGGGATATCTAAAGTGTTTGGCATCACTTTTTTACTTGTGGAAGACACTTATATCTAAATATCTTCATCATCATTGTTTTTATGCTCACAAGAAGACAGGGAAATCTAGGAATCAGAACTGGACTGGGAAAAAACAACCCTGTTTTAAGTTCCACTAGTGTTATGTAAAATTTTCCCCCTTAACATTTAAATCATTATGATGAGAAATCCCTATTTTCTCAGTGTAAGTAGACTCTTAAAACTTCTTTGGAAAGGCACCATCTAAGTTAATTCTATAATGATCTAGTTATAAATATTTTACTCTTTTTAAGAAAGACAACATAGCACTACAATAGTTAGTAATTAGTAGTTAGCTGTACATGATAGTTCATAGTTATGAATCTCAGGAAAACAATAATGGAATGTTCAATCTTGGGTGTGTGATATTGGTATTGCTAGGATATGTGAGTGAGATAAGATCCCCAGGGAACAATGCTTTTATCGTGGTGATATTAGGCAAAGTTCCCAGACACAGTTAACATTTTTTTTACTACATGATTTTCTACAATGAATAAATACTATCCTTATTTGAACAAAAATTTGGAAATAAAAGCTATAATTTTAGGTTTTGACTTTAAACTTGTAAACATAGTATATGGTTTAAAACAGAAACTACTTTCTTAAGTATTTTCAAAGGTCAAAGATAGGTGATTGATATGAATGCAGGTTAGGTTCAAAATAGCCAGGAGTCCCCTTCCAGGGAGAATGTTAAAGGATCTGAAAAGATTTCTCTGGAGACCACTTACAAAAATAGGGACAAAAATGTGAGATATTGACCAGTCTCTTCTCAAATAAATTTTCCTGAAACATCTCAAGTTTTGTCACTACTTGTTCTCTCTTAACAAGATTGTCTTAACTATTATATATAGAAAAAGATTTAGAATAGAAGAACTGAGAATGTTAATTACAAATGAGATAGTCTTGAATTAAACTGCTAAAACCTTGCAATAGAAAGATATTCTGATTTCAGAAAAGGATTCTTGACACTTCGAAAAGTATAAAATATTTTCTCAAATATAAGTCCACCCAACCCTGTGATCTATGGGACCTACAGCAAGAGTTCAGTGAGGCTATGATCCTCCTGGTCCTGCCTTTCTGTCTTGCACCAGCAGGACCTTGCTTGCAGCTATGTGTACATCAAACCACACACAGACTCCCTCCTTACCTGTGGCACACAGATGACCTTGGTCATCCTTGGGGCCTTGGTCAGTGGGTACACATCAGGATTATGATTTGGGAGGTAGGATAGTGGTAGAAGTGTAGAGTTGGAGGTAGGGACCTGAGTTCTAGTGATACCTGAGAAACCCCTTAAATGTTTTTCTCTTTCTGTTGCCTCATCTGAAGCACAGATGTTTAGAATCAGTGCTGCTTAACCAGGAAGAAAACTAGAATCGTGTAGGAGGGCATGTGTAGCCACATCAGCAGGTAGAAGATCCAGAAACACAGGTGCACCAGGTCTGTGAAGGGCTCCAGGAAGGGCAGATCTTTCCAGTATTCATTTCTCATTCAGCTTCAGTATATCAGATATTCTCTTACTATTCCTTTTAATGCAAATATTTCCTGAGTTTTTGACTATCAATCTCACAATGACTTCATGGTTAAGAGACTATGCTTTGCCAACAGTGTTAGATACTATGCTTTGCCAACACTGTTGATTGTATCCTTCTTTCTTTTGATTGTATCCTTTACAATACTGTTGTATTGTATCCTTTAGAATACAACAAACACTGTTGATTGTATCCTTCTTCTTTCAAACCCCAATTTTTAACTGGGTACAGACCTTCCAGAATAAAATCACATTTCTCAAGTCCCTTTGGGGATAGCCAGGGATTAACTTCTGGCCAAAGGGACATGATAAGTACAAAATCTGGAAGTATTTTTTGACGATAAGTGGTGTGCCATTCTTGCTTCTTTGTAACAGTTGGGATGCAAAAATGTAGCACAAGTTGGGTCAGTTCTATTGGACCATGACACAATATCTGTGAGTTGAAGATGACCGACAACTAGAGCAGGAATAGGTGGATTTCAGGACACTATGGAGTGCTGGATCAGCCATAAACTCACTGCTTCCAGGACTCCTAACCATGTGAGAGGAATACATTATTATCTAGTTAAAGAAATTGCTATTTGGTTTTACTCTTTCTTTCTGCCAAATCCATTGTAAACTAACATAATGTGAAGGAAGGTAAAAACTTTATGTTCCCTGATTCCCAATATGCAGGTCAGCATGAATGGGAATATCCATTTACTGTGGCTTTTTGTTTTCTATATCTGTAAGTATTGAAAGTCAATAAAACATAGAATAATAATTTATTTTAATGGGCACTTCTTTTATAGTCAAATGTGGGTGGAGGGGTATGCTAGGAAACACAATTTTCTTTTTGTGATTTTATCTTATTTTCTATAAATATGCATAATTTCTTTTGCATGTGCACACACATACACACATATAATTTTTAAAATGAACAGTTATTACTGATTTTGTATGAAATTTAGTGGGCTCTGGAGTAGAGTAAAATACCAAACACCACCATTTAAATGATATACTTTGATTCCTAACATTGTTACTGGTGATGAGTCAATGGCATTAAGTTTTTAAGGTACTTCCACATAGTTTTTAAAAGTTTGGGCTTTCAGAAGAACTCATTAAACATATCAGAAACCAAACCTTTTACTCACTACACATGGTTGAATGAACATACCCCCCCCCAAAAAAAAAAAAAAAAAAAAACAAAGTCATCTTCATATACAGAATTGAAACCAAACCAAATCAAACCATACAGAAAGGTAATTGGGAGAGGAATAAAGATGGAATCACCACAAAGGGCTTTTTTTTTGTTTTACCTTCAATCTTTTCATCCGGTTTAGTGTAGATGGAAGCCAGAGTAAATAAGGAAAAGATAACAAAAGCCAGTAAAATGAATGCGGTTTCCAGGTTGGTGAATGGAAGCTCCATGAACCCCCCAAAACTTCACCTACAACAGAAATTGAACATTGACTTAGCACATGTGAATCCAGAGAGACCCAGTGCAGCAGTTATAAAGCACACCTAAGATTTACTACAACGTGTTAAAATGCCTCCATGTACCTGGAGCAATGTATCCACACTGGCAAAAATAGAGAGTGCTCAGTTTTTGGGAACTGCATCACTATTTGTATAACTGAACTTACACATGGAAGTTTGAAGCTAACAAGAAGTCTGAATGGCAGTCAGATTATGTCTACACATTTGTGAGTTTTTTGGACATGGCTGTGGAAATAAAAAGAGGGTATACTTCATTTCATGAAGAGACCTGATAATATTGATCTCTTTCTAACATGACTACATGCAGATTTGGAGTAAAATTTTGGCGCATGTTCCTGAAATTGCTTGGCATCTATTAGCCAGTTAATAGACAGTTGAAGCAATTTTTAGTGCAATATTATATGTCTCTGAAAAGCTGAGCCAAAACTTAACCCAAATAAAGATATATGCATCTGTAAGTAAACAGTGAGAGAACTTCCAGTTCCAGACCCCAATGGTCCTCCTTCTCAATGGATTTCCTAGCCTCTGACTTTTGTCTCTTATCTGAACTTTCTGTAACTAACACAGATCAGTAGTACTGATGGCATCACCTCTCCCTCTGTGAGGGGTCAGGTGCCAGAGGATGGAGGCTCTGGCTGCCTTTGCCTTTGCCACGGCCTCCATGGTGATAGAGGTCAATATCTCAAGTTGGAAAGATGGGGCAGAAATTGATGGAAGGCAGATGTTTAAACACATTAAACACATACACATGTGTATGCTTAAGAATGGAAGAGAAAATTGTGATGCCAATTTAGGAAGGGAAGGAGGCTTCAGAGGGGAATTTGAATCTTAACGTGGCACTGAAGAAACCCGGGTTTTAGGAGGGCAAGAGGAGAGGCAAAGTCAAACCAAAGAGAAAGGTTTAAATCAATCTATGATTTTGAGTTTGGCATTATGCTAAATTGTGTAATGAGGTGAAGTGATCAGGAGAGAAGCAGGAGCAGGGCATAGGTAACATAAGGAATGCTTAAAAGAGGACTGGTTCTGTTTCAAAAATATCACTGTCTTAAAATCCTTAAATCTTCATAATGATCTATGATGTGAATGCTATTGTCTCCATTTCACTGAGAGGTGAAGTAGTCTATGTTAAACAACATAGGCAGGGCTTCTATTAGGCAGGGCTAAAATATCAGCTCTGGCAGCCTATTTCCAGAATCCTCACTCCTAATCAATACACGCTAAGGCACTCCACCAATCAACTAAGAAAGCAAGGCAACCCAAACCCTCCCAAATAAAACCCTGCTTTGCAAAGCAACATGTGGATGAATTTGAAAGGAATTTTTATATTAAGTAGTAGGAGAAAATTTGGTTAGACAACTGAAAAATTTATTGCTAAGATGTGTTTATGTTTTATTCAAATGCTATTTATTAGAAGATGAATGTAAGATAATGCAGTGTAAATCATCCTGTTTGTAACACCAAGTGTAGTGCAAGCATCAGGCTCTTGGTAGTTTCATTATTGGCTGTAGCAGTTACAGATACACCTGCAGGAATAAAGCTGATATCTGATTTGAAGGAAAGACAGGGAGATCTTGTGAATTGTTGGCTACATGGGGTACAGAGGGTGCCCCAACACTAGTTAAAATGCAGGACAAGGAGGAAGAGGGGAGGTGGAGATTTTGGGAAAAAAAAAAAGAACCATGCATTCATGTATGAATTCAGCAGTAAAGAACAGGAATTCCTAATACTTTTCATAGTTATTCGATCTAGAAAATATAGTTTCACATTTTAAGCACAATGTGCCATGGGCCTGGAACACAGTCCCTCATTCAACAAATGAGCACAGCCACAGAACCCAAAAAAGAGCAACATAAACCAAAAAAGAGCAATGAGAGTGGAGACTGAGAGACCGAGTGAATACAAGAGGGTGGGGGGAGGAGGAAGGAAGGCATGCCAGTAACCATTTACCTTATTTACTTACGTAAGAATTTATAAGAATTTAGAAATAAAATCAAAAATTAAAAAAAAGAATATAGTATCGCACATGCTACAGTCCTTCAGTATTTGGAAATACAGTGCTTCTCCAGTGAATGTGAAGAGTATTAAATTTGTCAAAGCCATTCAAAAAACAAAAAATCAATTTTGTTGCCAATATCCTAGAGGTACTCACCGCCTGACAAGTAAAATAGAAGATGAAATGGTGCCATCTAGTGTTGAAAAAGTGGTATAGTTGAGCTGGATAAATGAATTTCCCAATGAGACATTTACGATTCATTAGATAATAGGATCTCACAAATTTGCAAAAAAAGTTTTCCATGTTCTTAAGTTTTGCCCCATTCCCAGAATATCCACTGTTTTTTAAAATATCTATTTCTAGAAGGATATAGTCGTTACTATTTTCTGTATACATAGATCATATATGATAAATTACTTCTTCACCATTATATTGTGTGCTGTCATTTTGACTGCATAAAATACAGAAGTAATTACCTATGGATTTCCAGTAAAAATTGAAAGATGTGTGAAAATATATAGTGAAATAATAAATATCTATGGTTCCTGAACATGGAACTTAATTATTCCCCTAAATCAGGAATCTGGCACCATGCCCTTAGGTTCAAAAAGGTGCTTTTGTGACTATCTTCATTTCAAAACACAGTCAACTGTGTATTTTATCATATTGTAGGGTAAGTGACTTGGTCAGGTTTTTCTTCCATTAGCCTGTATAACCAGCACTTTTGGCATTGCATCCTCCCCAGGATTGTGTATGTGCTTGACCCAGTGGGTATGTATATGTGTGAGTAGGCACTTCAGGTCTGGGAAAAAATGATATGTGTGCTGGGAAAAGCACACAGAGAATGGCATGAGTACATGAAGGGAGCATGTGAGAAAGCTTGAGCATGAATGAGAGCGAGAGCGAGAGAGAGAGAGAGAGAACCCAGAGAAAGAGCTTAAAGGGGGCTGCCTCACATTACTGCCAGCCTTGGTCCTGGCCCTGCCCTGTCTAGTGTTTCTGTGTAATTGCTAGAACCCAATAAAGAACCTACACATATTGGTAAGATGAGGCTTTGCACTATGATTGGTGTCACAATCTGGCTGCTTACATCACATGTACAAAGGCAAAGATGATGTCATTTGCATTCACCCATGACTGAACATTTCTGTGGGAGCATCTGAAAACCTATTGGTTGTATAAACTGCATTTCTTGCTGTGCTGTGTATGTACCTGTAGTCTTCTCTCTGGACATCTTTCTCCATCTCAGATGTTTGATGCAGAAATGAACTGTTTCCCCTGATAGCATCTCAAAAGGTTTGACTAACTCATTATTATTCAACAGATGACTAGAACCAAGCCAGATTCCTTTTTATATTAATACATAATAGACCTTCTTTTATCATATCCTATATCACATGATATCATATCTAGCTTATCTAAGCTTGCTTAAGTTATAGTCACCTACTAATAATTAGAGCATGCCCACTTTGATTTGTCATTATTGCTTAGACAATCCCAGGAAACCAATTAACCCCAGACATTAGCTTCTCATAGACTATCCTACACATCTCTTATCCTTCATCAGCTAGAAACATCTTTATAAATGCAAATCATATCATGTCACTCTTCTACTTAATTAAAAAATGTTTTTCTTTGGTATAAAATCCTAGTTCCTAGCCCTCTCCTACACAGATTGATGTCACCAACCTCACATCCTCTCAGATGGCAAGTGTGTGGTAGGTTCTTTGGTTCAGCTGGCTGACCTTGTTCTTTTGGACATCCAGCTCAGACCTGCCTGGCCAAAATGATGCACTTCCTTTTTCCACAAGTCTTCCTTCATGCCCTCTCCTCCCCTTTCATTCTTGTCCTTCCATCTATTCAAACACCACACCCAGAAGCTCCTTGATCTCTGGTCTAAATTAGACATGGAGTGCTTTTCATTGCCCCATTTTATTCTCATCACAGTTTTTTCCCCTGTGTTGAATTTTTTCAAATATTTACATCACCATGAAATAAAGTTTCATTGAAGCAGGTGCCTTTATTGTTTATCTTTGCATCCACAGAATTCCAAAACCTGACTAATGTGTAGCCAAGTTTTTATGAATATTTATAGAATGATTGTAGGTGAGTAAATGAGCTGACTAAAGCAGCATGTAAGTAATCAACCTCAAGTTTCTGATGCTATGAATCTCATAGCTTTGCACAGAAAATGCAACTTGAAAAGTAGATTCGGAAATATAGGGATAACACATTGTTTTGTAACCATCCCAATCCAGGTTGGTGCACCACTGATTCTAGCAGCTTATAGAGAATGTTGGAGCCCTTGGCGTTGTCTTTCAGGGTTTGTTTTGTTTTTTTTTTTCTTAAGAGTGAACAGGAGAAAACAGCTGGCAGAAAAACAGCAACTTGAGTCCACCTTCCCCCAGGGTGCCACTTCCTTTTTAGCCACTCCCTCCTAGGCCCAGATATACCCACATATACATGCACATACCACTGGGCCAGGTGTGTACAATCATGGGGGGAATGTAATAAGTGCTGATCATAAAAGCTGGTGGGGGATATGTTTGTGAAAAACCCAAATAACTCATTTTCCCTACAAACAAACTCCATGACTTGAGTAAATTCCCATTCAGAGGGTATGAAGTGTTCTGTGAAAATTAAAATGTCAGTAAAACACACAGCCTGGTTGGGATGGATGATTTCCTTACTGCTACCCTTAAGTGCATGTGGAGGGAGTGTGCTTTTCTTCCTTGCTTTCCTTCTTTCTCAGGTGATTGGTCATTGCTTTTTTTGTGACACATTCATATACTCCATCGCTCCACTCTTGAGCACTGTTATGATGGTCTGGGGTTTTGGTGGAACTTGCTTTTAGAATATCCTTTTAATGTAAATGTCATGTGCATCTTAGGCCCAAGAAATTGGGTGGAATGAATGTCTTAATCTAAAGAAAGCCTGCCAGAGTCACTCTAAAAGGTACATTTACTCTGAGTAAGCAATAGGAATTTTTTAAATATTTTCATGACTTAAACAAAAATAATTTGAAATATCGAAGTCAACTCAGTCAGAAAGCTGCAGGCTGAAACTCATTGTAAGAGATACTCAGTTGCTCCCCTTATTTTTGGAAGTCAGAAGAAATCCACAGCACTGTGCATACTGGCCTGAGCTCTTTTTAAAGCTCAAGCCCTAGTCACAAACCTTGTGTACCTACCGAGTCCTTTCCCTTGCTTGCTGAGTTTGTCTAACTCATTCTTTTTGTTTATTTTTGAGTAAAACTATATTTGTCTCCTTTAAAAATTCTGAATAAGACTCACTCGCTATATGCCTCAATTATATAATTTAAACCACCAATACCCCTTTCTATTATATTTACATTAGTATAACTGGAGATACATATATATCCACATATATATATATGTATTTTTTTGTTGTTGCAACATAAAGATCCCCTACAAAACAAGGCCTACCTAGAATCCTTTCCATCTTTGAAATAATGCTATACAATAGCACTCACTTGCCTCTACGTTCCTACATTATCTATTCACCTTATGCTCTCATTTTTATGGTCTGAGGACTTGTGTCCCCCCAGAATACATAAGCTAAGTTTTAATGGGCATATGTTCTGACAAGTGTGTAGGTATGTAATGCCCTCTTTGTGCAAATGCCATTGTGTATAATGTGCACACATTGATGGTGTTGCCTGTCACACACAAGCGGATGGTAGTGCAGCCTATGGGGTCCCATGTCACAAGCTGGTCCTAAGCAGTAATTAAGTCACTCCAACTCCAGATGATGTTGAAATCCCAACCCCCAAGGTGATGGAATTTGGATCTGGGGCCTTAGTGGGTGATTAGAATGAAGAATCAATGATTTCACAAAGGAGACCCCAGAGAGCTCCTCACCCCTTCCCCGATGTGAAGACATTGAGAAAATGGTCATCTATGAATCAGGAAGCAGGATCTTAACCCATGCAGAACTGACCAGTGCCTTGAGCCTGGAAGCAACATGAGCCATTTGTGCTGTGTAAGCATCCAGTCCATGGTATTTTTGTTATGGCTGCCCAGAAGCCCAAGACACTCACAGACACTATTTTCTTGGTTACACTTGACTGCGCATGCTGATTGACAAATGATGTGTCCTACACTGCTGTCACTGTAGCTTCTACTTCACATTTTAATCAGCTGATACCTCCTTGATTGATTACCATGATCTGTATTTGGGATCCACTCTTATATTGACTTCCTGTTTCTTGACAGACTCCACATTCGAAGCCATTTCTCTTTAAACTTTTGACTGCTAAGTCATCATCTCCCCAAGAATTTCCCCTTAAGTGCAATTTCAGTTTGGTAAGCATATTAAAGATGACCTGTGTGCATCATGTCATGAATGAATTCTTTTTTAAAAAATATATTTATTTTTAATATTAAATAATTAATTTATATATAAATATCACATCTTTGTAATCACCGGGGTTCACCCACCACCTTCCCTCCCTGATTGTACCCACAGTCTTCCATCCCCCCACCCTCAGTTGTGTCCTTCAATTTGGTTGTTACTTTGTTTGACTTTTCCTCAAGACTTTTTGTTTATTTTCCCCTAATGTCCCATATATTAGTAAAACCATTTGGTTTCTGTCTTTTTCTTTCTGTCTTGTTTCTGCTAATATGATTTCTTCTAAGTACATCCATGTTATCATAAAATCATCAAATTTGACATTTTTAATTGATGGGTAATATTCCATTGTGTATATATACCATATCTTTTTCATCCCATGACTGAATTCTTCATCAACTGTTCAGGCAGAACAGACACAGAACAGGTTGAGCTTGAATACCTCCAGTGATAGTGAGTCCACTATCTTTGGATGCAGCTCAATTCATCCCAGGAAACTCTACTTGTTGGAAAATTCTTTGGTGACCTGAGTTCTTCCTTATTGGAACCACTAGTGTTCAATTTCCAAATATTCCAAACACTCTCCCTTTGTCTAAACAAACATCCCACTTATGACAGAGTTCTGCCTTCTCTCCTTCCCTGTGATTTCTCTCCTTTATTTCCTCTGATAGTGGAAAGTGCCCAAGCTAAAGACATTTTCTGGATTAGGAGGCTCACAGACAGTAGAACATCAGCACCCACTGCATTCTAGCTATTCTCTTTTACCACCTAGTTACCAGGAAGACTCTTCTAATTTTATTGTACCTATGGTCTGAAAAAGCCCCCATGTCATTATCATGTGCATTGTTCCCAAATTGCCACACCATAGTTCTTTGTCTTCCATACTTTAATAATTGATTGCTTTGACCTTAATATTTTTACTTACTTTCATTAGATTTTACCCACCTATGTTGTCTTAGACATTTTTGAATCTTTATTTACCATTGCATATTTTTGCAAATTCTTTTAAGAGCAATGAGGGCATCTTTCATGCCTTCATTTAAGCCTTTTGGTGAAAACATTGTCTGATAAGGTTGCATGTTATATAAGAATAAGATACACTGTGATTATTAGATTTTCTTAATCTACAAAATTATAAACACATTTTAGAAAATTAAGAATACACTTTTAGGGAATGTCATGAGATAAGGTGCCTTGAACAATGCCTTATATTTAGTGTGTTCCTAATAAATGTCTATTAAGACTTAGTCTCCTTCCTGAATTCTTTATTAAGAAAATCATTCCTTTCCATCTGAGTCTCTACTTGGCCCATCTTTTAAAATTCTCAGATTTTAGCTATATATTGTATTATTTTTGTTCTTTTTTTTTCAGTTGATTTATCTTGAACTCATATCTCCATCATTAATATCTGACCCTTTACTTTTTACCAAATCAATTTATTTAATTATTTTTTAAATGTATGTATGTATGTATGCATGCATGCATGCATGCATGTATGTATGTATGTATGCATGTATTTATTTGAGACTAAGTCTCGCTATTTTTCCCCGTGGAACCTCAGGCTCTCTTTGCCCGTGGTACCACAGACTCAAGCAATCCTCAGCCTCAGCTTCCTAGGTAGCTGGGATTACAGGCGCACGCCACCACACCCAGCTATTTTTTTGGAACTAGGTCTCGCTACATGCCCCAGGTGGGACTGGAACCGCGATCCCTAGCCCCGGCCGCTTCATAAGGCTGAAGCTTACAGGCACGAGCCACCATGCCCAGCATATTTAAGACTTTTCTACTCCAAATTATTGCTTTGATTATTTCTCACAGGTTTCTTTATGTAGTTTTAAAATTACCATTAAGTTCTAGTTTTAATTTCAATTTAACATTAATTGGGACATTAAGTTCCAAATATAGTTTTCTTGGTTGAGGAATTTGTCTTCAATGTTTAATATTTCTTCATAGACTGTGATTTCCATGATATATTTATAATAAAGTAAAATTTGCTACACATTTATTTTAAAAGAGATTATACTCATCTCTCCTGATACGTTTGTATTCAGTTAATATAGTATAACCTTCTGGGTTTCTAAAATATGATTTTAAAAATAACCTTTATAGATTTTTATTTTTATTATAAATGTTATGATGTTTATTGGAAAATTTTGGATAAGAAAGAAATATAGAAAAAAGAGAAATCATGGAAGTTTTATGGTTTTCATTTGGATACTCTCAGTGAGTTCCTTAGGAACTGACTCTGTGCTAGGTAAAGAAGGTTTACCAAATTTCCACTTCTCTAAGATGTAGATTTTTCTAGCTTCCCCTCCCCCACAAGAGTATATGCACTGCATTTAACTCAATTTCATGCTCAGAATATTAACTTTTCCTTTATTCCATTTGTCTCTAACTAGATATTCATCCTTTAAGCAAAAACAATCAAAATCCCTTTGTGACTGAAAAATAAAAGATCTCTAAAGTCTTTTTTAACTCAAGGCCATTTGAGCTCTACTCCTGCTCAAGGAGAGGGTGAAGGTAGGTATCTATAGACTTCCTCTGTACTTGTTCTTCAAAGTGTTTCTCTCTTCTAGACAGTGAAGAATCAAATAAATCAACCCACAGCTGAGTGCATATGATGTTCTTCAGCCTGATAGGGTTTAGATGAATCTGCACTAAATATAAGCAAATATTTTCTATCTTGTCTTCTGGCAATACTGTAGACTCTGATTAGGTGCTGTTGATAATTTCAACCAATTTGGACAAATAGCATAGATATAAGATATATATACAGCTATAATAATATAGATATAATTTTGTTTATGTTTGGTTTTTGTTAAGATAGAAGAAACTTGTATTTATATTTCTTATATACTTAAATTTATGTAATTCTACTGTCTTGAATTCCAGGTTGATATTTGTTGTAACTTCTGTCATTGAACTTCCTAAATTTTTGCCAGGTCTTGATTTTCCCATGTTCATGACCATTGTGAGTCAAGAATATTTACAGTCATCTTCCCGTCATAAACTTCCCATTGCAAAATTCCTATTAAAAGTTAAAAACGGTTTCCCATGTCATGACAACTGGGCCATGCGGGGTGTATATTTTTATTAGAACTGGGGGATTGGGTTTCAGCAGACCCTCTCACATGTTCTCTTCCCTCCTGTTAATTCCAGCTGAGCTGACCAGAGTCTAGAAAGTGGGAGTCAAGGAAAAGCATCAAATACTTCATTGGATTTTGTATCCATGGTGGTTACCTTTCTCATCTCAGGCAAAACTGTGATAGTGATGGTTGCTGGACAGTGGAATCTTACCCCAAATCTTCACTACTATAAATTGTATTGTAGGCATGAGTCTTTTATTGTGGTTCTGTTTAATGTGTAAGTCAATGCTGTGATTTCCAGATTGCTAGATCCCAAAGGGCAGAAAATGTGTCTATTTTTGTAACTACGATTGTAAAATTACAGGATAAGCTATGCTAAGGTTCAAGGGTAGTTTATAAATAATTTGTTGTGATAACAATGGTGGCTTAAAAATAAGATGATTATACAAAGTATAGAAATCATTCAAGAAATGATTTGTTGTATGGAATATTTCCAACATTTATTTACTTCTTGTTAGTAGTAAATCACCAGAATAATCTCTGATTCAATTATACTATGGCATGAAGTTTAATTCTTAGTAGAGCTTATGATTTTTCTAGTGCAGAGTTGACACTTAAATATTGTAAATGAAAATATATTCAGTCCCAATATGAACAGAAAATAACCATGGCACTTTAACCCTTTGATTTAGAATAGCAATGAAAATTTATCATAAATGAACAATTGTGCTTTGAGATAATGTTATATTTCTCAGCTGCAAAGAACTTAAGATGTTCAATTATATATTGATTTCATGCACCCTTACACTTTCATATATTATTTCTGTACAAACCTGTACAAATCATATCTGTACAAACCTGAATATCTCCTTTGTTTCAACTCCTAACTTCTCCATTCCTAGTTTTTTTCCTTCTCACTCAACAGTAACAACAACCTTGTGGTTGCACAGGAGAAAATCCTTAAAGTTAATCCAACTCTTGTCTTTCTTTTACATTCTATATCCTCTTCCATTAAGAAGTTCTGTTGGCTTTAACTTTCCTATATTCAGAATTACCTCTTCAACAGCAATCACTCTGATTTGAGGTTTCTTACAAGATACAATTACAATAGCTTCCTAGCTGATCTCTCAAGTTCTTCCCTTGTTTTAGTCTAGCCTTAAGCATTTAAAATATGTAAGTCATAATACATCACTTGCAGGCTCAAACTCTATTATAATCCCCATTCCACATGGAATAAATGGTATCATCCTTGTAATGACCTGTTAAAAGATGTTTCAAGATCCAGTTCCTATTATATCTCTTTCTCTCTTGCTTCTCTCCCCCTCATTTACTCCATCTTAGCTCTACTGGCTTCCAGGATTTTGTTCCTTTATGTTAGACTTGCTTCTATCTTAGGACCTTTGTACTGACTGTTCTTTTTGCTTGGATTGCTCTTCCTGCAGACAGCTGCTACTTATTCCCTTCAAGTTTTTGCCCAGGTGTGTTACCTTCTTGATATTGCCTACTCTCACCATATTACTAATATTTGAAGCTCCCAGTCTCTCTATCCTGCTTGTTTTCTTTTATAAAATATTGTTACCTTCTAATTAGTTTTTTGTATTTTTGCTTGGAATAATAATAGATTGTAAGCTTCACAAGGGCAAGGATTTTTGCTTGTCTTGTTTACTAAGAACAGTGCCAGAAGTAGTATGTATTCATATGATCAAATACATGAGTGAAAGGAGATGATGTGGGTTTGATACCAATTTAGCTAGTAGAATGATTTTTCATCAATGAGAACATTTTTGATTAAGTGACTGAAAATAAATTTGATAGACAGTATAGAATAGGAATACAATTAGAGTCATATTCTACTTAATGACATAGTTTCTGTATTTTTGAGACCACTACCACCCTCGCCACCACCACCACCACCACCACCACCACCACCACCGCCACCACCACCACCACCAACACCACCATCACCGTCATCATCATCATCATCATCATCATCATCATCATCATCATCATCATCATCATCATCACCATCATCATCATCATCATCATCATCATCTCACAGGGCTAACTACAATCATTTACTTAATTAACACATATACTGCACCTTCTAAAATTACTGATCCATTATAGAACCTCATAAACTAATTATCACCTCTGATCTCCTTATGCACTGGAAGGTTTGCTAGATTAGCACAGAAAGAATGTTTTCCATCAAACATTCAAGGAGAAAACAATAACATAAATCATACATGAAATCATTCGTAAAATCCCAAAGTGCTTTATGAAGGCTATATTAACTGTGATACACAAATCCTACAGATATTACAAAAACAACAACAAAAGAAAGTTGGAGACTAAGTTTTAATGCATATTAATATAATAATGTGAACAAATTGACAACAAATCAAATCCAGTGAACATGTAAAAGAATGGAAAAATGACCCAGTGGTGTTTATCGAAAGTTAATCTGAGGCTGTTTTAATATCTGGTATTCAATCAATGTAATTTCCTATATCAACATAATAATATGAAAAGCCACATAATCATTTAAATGGAAGTATAAAAGGAATTTGACAAAACTGAACACTTTCGCAAGAAATTATTCCTTACAAGTTGGAATAGAAGAAATCTTTCTCAGTCTAATAAAGTATATTTATGGAAAAACGAATATCATATTTAAAGATGAAATATTAAGTATCTCATCTCTAAGAAGTAATAGTCACTGTAGCCACTTCTAACAACATATTAGTAGTCCAAGCTGTTGCTACAAGGTAACAGATGGAAATTAAAAAACATGAAGATCATAACAAAAGAAGTAAAACTCTGTCTTTGAGATCACATGGCAGTTTAGGGAGGAAAATCCTAAAGAATCTACAAATTAACTTTTAGAATCTATCATGATCACAACACAAGGTCGATATATAAAAATTGCATTTCTATTAGCTTAAAGAATTATAAAATAAAATATAAAAATCAAATTAAAATTGAATTAAAATTTTTAGGAATAGATAAAGAAAAGTTGTACAAGACTTCTACTTTTAAAAGTACAAAACACCTATGAAAGAAATTAGGTAAGCTCTAAATAGGGAGATATTCCATAGTAAGATTGGAAGACATGCTCATGGACTGGAAGTATTAACATCATCAAAATGGCTATCCTACCAAAAGCAATCTACAGATTCAATGCAATTCCTATAAAAATTCCAATGACATTTTTAAAAGGGTTAGAACAAAGATTACAGAAATTCACATGAAATAACAAAAAACCTTGAGTATCAAAAAGCCTCCTGATCAGAAGAAGAGAGAATGGAGGCATTACTATTCCAGACTTAAAACCACGCTATAAAGCCCTTGTAATTAAAACAGCTTGGCACTGGTACAAAAACAGACAATCACACCAATGGAACAAAACTGGGTATCCTGTCTCTCAATTTGGTTTGTTTCACATTTTAAAAATTATTTTAATTAAGGTAATATTAGCATCCCTAATCATCAGGAGTCACCACTATAGTGTGCCCACCACCAAATCACCCAAGAGTCTACCACCATAGTCCATAGTCCATCCTTCCCTATTTGGTCTTATTCCTCCCCCAATGCTCTTCCTATTTTGAGTACTTCAGTTCTATAGTGTACTTGATAATTTTTATAATAAAGTGTTGGAAAAAAAGTTCTTAGTTGTTATAGTCCTAGATAAAATATCTCTTGGTTCTAGTTGCAAAAAATATCATTTTATATGTGATTTTTATAGACTAATTATTAATATTGCATCCAAAGAATTTGTTTTTAGTTGCTGATAATCTAATTTTAACTCTGTCTCAACAAAGAAGAGCTTTGTAAAACTAAGTGGATTTCTTTCACCCTAATACAAGCCAAATAGGTAACTCAAACACAAATTTGATCCTTTCTGAATTTTCAAGGCATATCCAGAGCACTGTAACTCTAGTTGTCAAATTGACATCTAGAATAAGATGTTGGTCACAGATTTATATAACCAGGTAATATATTACAAAAGGGTTTTTTTGCTTTTAAACAAAACCAAATCATTATTAAATAATGTCCTTCAGATATATTTCCTTTGAGATTATCCTTGCTTTCAACAGATACCATGTTTTCATAATAGAAAAGTATGAGAACTAAGTGACATCTTATTGTTTGATTTAATCTGCTTAATTCTACCAGAAAATTAGATGAAAACTCCTACCTTAAAACTTGGGAGAAAATGCTAGCACAAAGAAAACCATCCTAGTGAAAGAGGAAAAATATTCCAAGGGCTGTTCTGCAAAGTGGCAATTTCTCCTTTCCCTCTTGTGATAACTTTTTTTTTACATTAAAAATTCTCCAGGAAAAAATAAAACAAAACAAAACAGTAAGTGAAATCTGATGTCTACAGCATGAAATATTATATTGCTAACTAATTTGGATTTTTAAAATGTTTCATTTTGAAGCAAAGAAAATGCAAGAATTTTACAAGAACTTACCAGAAGCATTCCTGTCTCTGAGAGTGGCTAAGGAGGAACCTATGAGCCAGATTCACAGAGAGGCTTCAGTGTCTTAGGGTCAGGAAAGGACAGGCCGCCGTGTTCACAAACATCTTCCCTGAGTGCTATGAGGGCATGAAAGCTTAGGTGTTTCCAGATGTCCCTTCATTAATCAAACTTAACTAATCTCCTCGTTAAAGTTTCAGTTAGGATTTGTCTAACAAGAATCTCTACTTCTGAAGAAACAAAACAAAACCCAGAACTATCCTTTCTGAAGAATCAAGAAGGAAACAGGAAACAAGATGAATAAAAGTCAGTTGTTTACTTTTTCTATCACACCCACTTCTGTAAATACCACTAATGTATATAGTACTGAGCAAGCAATAACTACCAGGACTTATCCACACTTGAGATTCACCAGATGGTTTAAGGAATGACGTGTCTGAGCATAGGTTAACTTCTATAGCATTCTGGAGCGATAAGCCTGGTTAAACAAATGAAAGTTTGGTAAACAATTAACTTCCTAACCACTGTCTGTCTTGGGACTTTAGCTGTCAACGTTTGTCTTAGTTTTACTTAGTGTGTTCACATAGCCCTTTGATAGTTTACCAGACCAGAGATTTTTTTTTTTTTTTGAAACTGGGTCTTGCTATTTTTGCCCATGGAACCGCAGGCTCTCGTTGCCCAGGGTACCACAGACTCAAGCAATCCCCAGCCTCAGCTTCCCATGTAGCTGGGATTACAGGCATGTGCCACCACACCCAGCTATTTTTTGGAACTAGGTCTCACTACGGGCCCCAGGCGGGACTGGAACCGCGATCCCTAGCCCCTGCCGCTTCATAGGCTGAAGCTTACAAGCACGAGCCACCGTGCCCGGCCTTACTTTCTTCTTAATCATTATTTTTTTATGGAAGTACTACTTTCTTTCTTTAAAGGTGCCAGTTTAATTCAGAGATAAGTACAATAGCAATAAAACATTTAAGTACAAGTTTTACATGCATAACACGGAATTACTGACATCAAAGTCCCTGAAATAATCCTAATACTGGACTATAGGCTTAGAAATCTTATTCCTAAAAGATTCAAAATGCTATTCAATAGTTAATTTTCAGGGGCTTTGGAACCATTTTACATGCTTGTCATTCATCTTAGTAAAAGCCATTAAAGGTATCAATTACATAACTAAGAAGTAAGAGAAACATTTCTGGGAACACTTTAGTAGTACATAGATATTTTCAAATGGAGGACTGGAAGCCTTTGAATGCAGGAAGTTATCATCAGGAGTTAAATGCCAATCACCACACATAAACTGAAAATATGTGTGCTCTCTATTACTTTTTTTTTGTTTCCTGAAGTAACATTGGTTTACAATGTTATGATTTAAAGGCATAGGTCTACACACTCTAGGAATATTTACCACACCCACCATCAAGGCACTGAAAGTCTCCCACCCAAGTCTATTGTGCCCTCTCTCTATGCTGTTCTAATCTCCACCCTCTCACCCCTCAACCCCATCCTGTAGCATCAATTCTACAGTCAGATTTCTAGGGTTGTTCATCCAACCCTGTGATTTGTTTCCCTATATTCCTATGTAGGTGACTCTGTTGGCATCACTAATCTTTTAAATGTATGAAGATGCTGTGGTTAATCATTTCACAAAATAAACAGTAACTGATATCTAAATTACAAGATTTGGCAAATGGTGCTTGACATTCCTTCTCTTCTCATGGGTAACCAGTCATCCTGAAAATCCAAATGTCCATATCTGGTGCCCAACATTTCCATACATTTTAGTTCTCTATCTCCCACAATTTAATTTATAATTTCATACAGCTGTTTCATTGGTTCTTTAAATTTACTTTTTGTTTTGTTTTGTTTTGTTTTTGTTTTTTTTGAGACTAGGTCTCACTATTTTTGCCCATGCAACCGCAGGCTCTCGTTGCCTGGGGTACCACAGACTCAAGCAATCCCCAGCCTCAGCTTCCCAGGTAGCTGGGATTACAGGCGCGCACCACCACGCCCAGCTATTTTTTGGAACTAGGTCTTGTTACAGGCCCCAGGCGGGACTCGAACCGCGATCCCTAGCCCCTGCCGCTTCATAGGCTGAAGCTTACAAGCACGAGCCACCGTGCCCGGCCTTAAATTTGCTGTTTTAAAAATGTGTTTTTTTCTGTACTGTCCCACAAACAGCTGCCAGAGACATGTGGCTATTGGGCATTTGAGAAGTGGTCAGTTCAAATTGAATGCACACTGCAGTTAGACATTGAAATGGTATTTATTTTCTAGATTAGATTAAATGAAACCTTACTGACATTGATTTACCTTCTTTTTTTAAATATGTGACTATTAGAAAATTGTAAGTAATACATGCCTCTCATATTTCTGCTGAGTTCACTACACTAAACGTCCCTTTCACCCAGGATCAGACTCAACCCCTAACTCCTGAAACATTTCAGTCTATTAATCAACTTACTTTACCTCTGCTGTTCAGTGTCAGTGAACGATTATTATTTATACAGACGTTGCTATCCACTCACACAGCTCTAATTAGAGATCATTATAAGGACACTGTTCAGCACTTGCAGACAGCCCATCACACTTTTTGTCGATTCCTCTAAATTAACTCCAGAAAATGAGGCTGGTCCCAGACTGGCTACTCTTGATAATACACTATCGGCTTAGATAGCACAACTTTCAATTCTAGAGGTTTTACACCTGTTCCTTTCTCATACAAGTGAATGCAGTTGTGGCAGGTCCAGGGTTGCTACAGAAAATGTCCACTTTCAGTAGGGACCAAGTCCCTATCTCTGCCCAAATAAGACTGCTTTTCAAGGTGGTCACAGTGGTCACATCCCCTGTGTGTGTAAGAAGAAGAAAGAGGAAGAGGCACAAAGAAGTCTCCCACCTGAGCCTGTTCTCTCTCAGATGTCTTCTTTCTAGTGCCAAAGGCACCTTTACTCTCATCTTGGCCATAACATATGCTCATAGGGTCAGTTGCAGCCACAGGTGTGGCTGGGAATATCTTTTATGGTGCACTGCAATCCAATCAGTGTAACAGCAGGCTTCTGTAACCAAGGAAGAAAGGGGGATATAAATGCTTCTGACCTCTGAAACATGATCCTAGAAAACCTGGACCTCTTAAAATGGTGATGTAGAATGGGGAGAGGAGGAGAGAATATTTTATAATTGGTCTTTCTTAAGGCACTTCAAGTTGGATTCTGAACTCAAGCTCTAAAGAGATAACTGGGCTCAATGCTCTTCTGAATTTTATTTTTAAGAAAAATTCTTTTTTAAAATATGGTGCAGATAAGATAGATAAAGACTAGAGAATAATTAACTAGTCAGGAACTGAAGGCTACAGAGAACAGTATTTCCTTTACATCGAAACTTTGTTTTTAACGTATCTTTTATATTAAGATTTATAGTTCAAAAAGTCTAAAATGATATAGAGGGAATATCTTGCTCTCATTCCTATTTTTCAGCCATTTATACACACCAAAGGCAACCAACTTAACTAGTTGTGTGTGAATTTGTATAATTCCAGATATAGCTTATTTGCAAGCAAATATATGAAAATACCATAAATAGTACATTATTTACATGTATTATTTGTATTTTGATCTTTCCATTTAATATGTCTTGGATATTATTCTAAGACATAGAATCTTTAAAATTATAAGTATCTGGTCTTCTAAATACTAGATTAAAAGTCAATTTTCCCTCTGATGTAGTTTGTTTTTTAATACTAAATAATTTTTTTTTATCTTTTAAAATTAATTTTTTTTTTGAGACTCGGTCTCGCTAATTTTGCCCATGCAACCGCAGGCTCACGTTGCCCAGGGTACCACGGACTCAATCAACACCCAACCTCAGCTTCCCAGGTAGCTGGGATTACAGGTGTGCGCCACCACTCCGAGCTATTTTTTGGGACTAGGTCTCACTAACGTGCCCCCAAGCGGGACTTGAACTGTGATCCCTGGCCCCGGCCATAGCTTCCTAGGCTGCCACATACAGGCATGCACTACCATGCCCTGCTAAATACATTAAAGTTAAAATATTTAAAACATTAAGCTAAAACTGGTCACTAGATGGTGCTATGAGCATAAAGAAATGAAACACAGATTAGATAGATAGATAGATAGATAGATAGATAGATAGATAGATAGATAGATAGATAGATAGATAGATAGATAGATAGATAGATAGATAGATAGATAGATAGATAGATAGATAGATAGATAGATAGATAGATAGATAGATAGATAGATAGATAGATAGATAGATAGATAGATAGATAGATAGATAG